>PISX010010008.1:0-72587 GCA_004024625.1 Mellivora capensis | reverse complement strand
GAAGAGATTATGCTGAGTGAAATAAGTCAAGCAGAGAGAGTCAATTATCATATGGTTTCACTTATTTGTGGAGCATAACAAATAACATGGAGGACATGGGGAGATGGAGAGGAGAAGGGAGTTGAGGGAAATTGGGGGGAGATGAACCATGAGAGACTATGGACTCTGAAAAATAACCTGAGGGTTTTGAAGGGGCGGGAGTGGGAGGTTGGGGGAGCCAGGTGGTGGGTATTATGGAGGGCACACATTGCATGGAGCACTGGGTGTGGTGTAAAACTATGAATTCTGTTACGCTGAAAAGAAATGAAATTTTTTTAAAAAATGAAAAAAAAAAAAGAGAGAGAGTGCTCCATATATCTGAGAAAACCTGGGGCACGGGGGTTATCTGGTGGAGTTGAGTTACTTGACCCTGGAATTAAAGCACTAGGGCTAAGGCGAAATGCCACATGGCCACACCACTACAGAGGCCTAGGTGTTTTCCAGAATAAAGGGCAGAGGCTTGAGTCTTTGGAAGGAAAGGGGGGAAAAGTCCTGAGAGTGTCGTTCCCTTGGCCCTATCATCTTTCTGGTGTCCGTTTCATGCCAGTCCCCCAGTGCCTCGAGACACCAGCCTCTGGATTCCAGGTCTGTTCAGGATGCCACATGCTTCCATTGTCTGTGCTGGAGGGTAAGGCTGGGGTGAGTTGGGGCACAGAGGACAGACACACTTAGGGCTCTTTCCTGGAAGCTTTAGACTGGCCGAGTGTAAAGCCATTGTCATCAGGGACCACCAAATTAGATGCTTGGGACAAGACTGCTCCTCGCTGGACCAAATGTGTTTTTCATTTGCAAAAACACTTCAGAGCAGAAAGCTGGTTCGAAAGGAGGCAGCCTGGCAAGAGCAACCCTTGAGATAAAGGAAGGCCCACTGGGCCAAGGTCTAGAAGACGGAAGTCACTTTCAGTTTTCAAGCTCACATCTTAGCGATTTGAACTTTCAGATCCAAATACTAGAGCTCTGATTCAAAACCTACTGTTCATCTCCATCACCACTCAAGATTGCTATTGAAGAGTTAGGTAAGATCATCTCCAAAGATGGTCACTGTGGCAGTTTTAAAACATGGCCACTGGGCACTCTGTCCCCCCCTCCTTGATCCTGGGTAGGCTTGTCACTGCTTCCGTCGATAGAGCATGGCAGCAGTGATGGTCCATTACTCTTAGGCTAGGTTAGAAAAGGCCATGGAGCTTCCGCCTGGCCCTCTTGGGATGTCTACTCTGCGGAGAGCCAACCAGCCGCATGCATGAAATCCGCCTACTCTGCGATAGCCATGCTGGAGAAGTTCACCTCTAGGCTCTCTGGCTGACGCTGCCACCTGGGCTCCCAATGATTGCCGACCAAGCAAGAGATCCGTCTTGGGTGTCCAGCCCCAAACCAGCCCCAGCTGACATCTGACCACAGCCTGGTGAGTGACCTCTTCCCAGAGAACCGTTCAGGGGAGCCCTTCTCAAATCCCTAGCCCATAAAATTCTGAGCCAAATTAAATGGACGTTTTCAGCCACTAAGTTTGAAGGCAATAAGCTATGTGGAAATGGTAAGTAGAAGAGTGACCAACAATTTCTCCTAATCCTATAGGCCTATGCCACTCCACCCTCTAGAGGTAAAGTCTCCTTGAATCCAGGCTGGCCTCATGACTTGTTTTTACCAATAGAATGTGGCCAAAGGGACGCCGTGCCAGTTCAAGGCCTAGCCTCTAAGGGATTTGGCCCTTCCCCCCTTTGTCCCTGGGGGGAGCCAGGTACCATAGAAGAAGGAAGACACCCTGAGATGTATGTTGTGAGGAAGCCCAAGCTGGCTGGGTGGAGAGGCCATGTGAAGGACACCTGAGAAACCCAGCTGATGGCAAGAACAAAACTCCAGACCTAGGATCCCAGTCAGGCTATCCCAGCCAGCTTCCAGCTTTTTGAGGTTCAAGGCCCTAGACTTCATGGAGCAAAGATCCTGTCTTGCCACACCCTGTCCAAATTCCTGACCCACAGATTTATGTGCAAAAATGGTGGTTTTAAGCCAGTCCGGTTGGGGGTAAATTATTACACACAGCAAGAGATGACTGAAAGGCGAGTCCTAGAACCATTTTGAGACCCAGCTATCTCCATTCCTTGGCCTTCTGACAGACCAGAATGGGTTTTTAGAGTGTGTGCCAGTAATAAGACAGAGAGATGTCAATGATTTGTTCCAAAACAGCTTAATACAAAGACCTTTCCAATCAACATAAATGGGATTTTCTGCCTCTCTTGAAATTGAGCATTTGGAACATTACAACGTGATGTTGGGATGCCAGTCAAGAATGGACAGACATCTTTAGGGACACCTGGTTGTCTCCGTCAGAAGAGCACGCAACTCTCCACTCAGGGTTGTAAGTTCGAGTCCCACAATGGATGTAGAGACTGCTAAAAAAAAAAAAAAAAGTAAACAAACTTGAAAAGAGAGAGAGAGAATGAACATCTTTAAATGTTTTATCAGTTTCTCATCCAGCGAAGAAGGAAGCAATGAGCCACAGCTTGTTCAAGGATTCACTCTGCTCCCAAACAAGGAACATCACTGGGCAGCACTGGTTTCCCACCCGGTGTCCCTATCATTCCACAGCATTCAAGAATCTCCTGTGTCAAGAGGCATAGATCATCAAACGTGGCCTTTTCCCCACAGCAAGCTCCTGTTTTTCTCTACATTAGAAACAGAGGACCTGGCCATTGTCTTGCCCAGTAAATAACCCACAAAAGACTTTAGCCCAAGTCAGTTTCCAGAAGATTTTCAAATCCTGCTCTTGCCTCCCTTCTGGTGGTTATAGTGACGATGCCAGTGGAAAAGATTTTAGACAGAACAATTATATTTGTTGAAAACTTCTTGGATATGGTAGTAAATGCTTATCACACTTGGATTTGCCCAAATCTAGAATCCTTGAGATTGTATGCTCCAGGATGACAAGGATTGGGCTAAACTCTGCTCACATTGACTGTCCCCCATGCCCACCCCATGGTTACATAGCACAGGGCACATCACAGGCATGGCAAATAGCCTCATCATCATAACCTTATTTATTCAATATACTGGGTTTCTCGCTCCATAGGAATATTTATCCAAATTATGCAACCTTATATATGCAAGGCAACCCTGAATTAGTGACTGTGATTATCTCCATTTTCTAGATGAGGAGACAGGCTCGGAGAGGTAAAGATTGCAGGAAAAAGGTACGCGCAGGATTGAGACTCAAGTAGCACCTTCTGCTTCCAAAGTCCCCCCTCTTTCCACTATATGACACTGCATATTTTGTAAATGTTATGGAATAATTAGCGCCTCTAACATTTCTGCAAAGATAAAGCCAAGCCTTAGAGCAAGAGCAAGTGATCTCACGCAGGGCTTTATTCACTTTCTATCAACACGTGCCCCTCCATGCGGTAGACACGGATGTGAGCCGTCCAACTTGCCACCCAGCTGTGGGCAGTGTGGTCGGTGAGCAGCCCCTAGATGCCAGCTCCTTCAGAATCTGCCTCAGCTGCAGAGTCCTGAGCTCACCCGAGCTCATGCCCTTCCTGGGGCAGGCCACACCCAGTGACTGAGAGAAGCCTGGCCATTTGGGATCAGCACAAGTTCTCTGCCAGACAGTACTCACTCCAGAGCTCCCCGTGTGCCTGGCCAAGGCTTTGTTGAGTTCAGCTTTACCCTCTATCCAATCCTGCCTCCTCCCTCTTCCTTTCACAGTCAAGGATCCCTAATGAATAGTCTCCATCACAAATGTCATCTCCTTTCAAAGATCCTGGCCAGTGACTCGTCTCTTTGTCTCTCCAACCCTGTCTTTTGGGCCAGGCTTTTGGCAAAGAGAGATTCTGAGCATCTTCTCTTCCTCGGCCATTTGAAGTGAGATCACTGTGTTGCTAGTGCCTTTTGCCTCCCACTCCCCTGTCTTCTGGGGAAGCTGCCTGGAGCCTTCTTTGGAGCTCCAGGGCCCAAGGCTTGGCTTTCTACCTCCCCACAGAGCCCTGGTCTCCAGCGGGTACTGTACATAGCTGTTACGTTTTAGGGAAAAAAAGAGCAACTTGCAGATGGTTAACAAATGCCAAGCTGAGGTTCTTACAATGAGACACTTGTACCTGCACTTTCCTTCCCTTGAAAGTACGTGTAACTCAATTGGTGTGATTTGACTCGGCACAGCATGGACACGTTCTTCTCCAAGGGACTCCCCAACTCAGTTTCTCACTTCTGGCATTCTTTCTGCTTCCCCATTCCACTTCTACCACCAGTCTCCCGTGTCATCTCCCTTGTCATGTTCTCATCCCCTCTCGCGCTGCCAGGGTCTAGCGCAACTCTTCCCTGTTGCTTTCCCCCCATATTTATTCCGCTTTGTGGCATGAAGCCTCCCTCCTCCCTGCAAGCATTTGCTACTGGGCACTTCCAGAATGAGCATCTCAGATCCGTGAGGGGAGATCTGCCCCACTGCCGCCAGGCCAGGGAAAGAGGAGCCCCATTGAGGGTCCCCGCACCAGATGAATGACCAAAAACAGAGGAGGGAACTAATGGACAGTGTTTATATATATATATATATTTCATCATTGTACCTGTCTCCAAAGCTAGATCTTGTCACCCTTTATTTACAAATAATGAAGAGAACTGAGATGAAGTCCCAATAGTTTATTTTTTCTCTTGCTGCCCTTGCCTTTGGAGGTGTGTCTAGCATGGGCATTAAGGAGGGCACAGACGAAAAAAAAAAGGAGGGCACATGATTGGATGAGCACTGGGTGTTATACACGACTGATAAATTGTTGAACACCACATCTGAAACTAATGATGTACTATAGGTTGGCTAATCAAATTTAAATTTAAAAACAAAAAACAGAAAAAACAATTACTGAGAAAGAGCCATTTACCTGTTCAGGTTCCCACAGCTACTAAATCGCACAGGCAGCATGTGAACCCAGGTCTTTGTGTCACAAAAGCCCATGCACTTTGCACTGCCAGGGGCTGACATGGTCGAGAAGGCTCAGGTCCCTATCTCGGCACTGTTGGCACGGGCCACAGGATTCTGAAAGAATCCGCTACCAGTGAGTGAGTCACGCTGTAGCTTTGAAGTTAGTGGACATCTCCGAGAGCCAGAACAAAGCATGCCAGCAGAGAGAGGTATGGCTCTGAGACTGAGGGGAGAGAAGTCCTCTCCAGAGGCCTCTTTAGCCACATCCGCACCCCTCCCTTGCTATTGTTTGGTCTCGGGCTGGGGTACTGTCCTACGTTGTCACTTTTCAGCTCTGCTACCACTGCCTCTGTTGACTAAGGCCAGGACCAGGTTACCCAGAGGCCTCTTCCCTGTGCGACTCCAGGGTAGCGTTTGCCCCTGAGAGAAACTCACTGGACACTTGGAAGGTGGGAAGGAAGCAGAAGACGCTGTTCTCAAGAGCCTGTGGCAGTCACGCAGCATGGCTTCACAGATCAGTCTGTGAGCTTCCACTTCTTGGTGCCTTCTAGGAATCCCAGTGAATTCTGGCCTCCTCACTTCTTCTAGGGCTTCTAGATAAATTCATCACAGGCATTTGTCTGATCCTCTGGCATGAACCTTCTGGACCTCCAGTCTCCTAAGCTCCTCCCACTGCCACAGTGCATGTGTGTGTATGTGTGTGTGTCTATCTATTTATCCGTCTCTGTATTTATTCAACCCCTTATTGCAATATTTTTTTTAATTTATTTATTTGTCAGAGAGAGGGAGAGAGAACGAGCGAGCACAGGCAGACAGAGTGGCAGGCAGAGGCAGAGGGAGAAGCAGGCTCCCTGCCGAGCAAGGAGCCCGATGTGGGACTCGATCCCAGGACGCTGGGATCATGACCTGAGCCGAAGGCAGCTGCTTAACCAACTGAGCCACCCAGGCGTCCCTGCAATATTTTAGTAGCTTTGTTTTCACCCAGACATGGATACAGTTTTCACCCTGAACTTCACCACTGGCCAAGGTCCAAGTCATATTTAAAGGCCTTTCTTTTTTGTAAGAAACCACAGCAGGTTCTGGAAAGATGGTGACCTAAGCATGGGTTCCTTCCCATTTCCAACTCCAAGCTGCCTGCTTCTCCTCAGCCAAATGGCTATTGAGGTCTCTGGGCAAGAGCTAGATGTGAAGACCCAGACATTGTGAAAATCTTTCACAAGGAAGTGTTGTTCAGGTTTCTTCCATGAGTGCTGAGCAAAGCTTGGATCCACTGCCAGAAAGGCCCAGTGCAAGGAAGCCAGGAGACTGGGGAAATAATATCAGACCTGTGTCCCCGGTCTCCTAGGCCTCCGAGGGGCCAAGAAAGAATAAAGTAGAACAACAGATCAGGTCAGTGTAGAGAGGGACCACGTGAAGAGGCCTGGCTTCCCACCCCTTGAGGGCCTACTAGCACTTGGAAAACTCTGGGAGATCCCCTCCAGCACCAGTTGAACCCTACGGGCTGACGAGAAAATACTTCATAACCATCTCTGTGGGTCCAGCAACCAACCAGCTCCCAGAAAAAGGTTGACTAAGCAACACATGCCTAAAGAGACAGAAGGCAGGAAGAGACACAAATGGTCACTTCAACAACAAGAATAACAAAATAGGAACATATAGAGAGACTCAAGTGCAGCATAAAAACAGAATAATTATATCAAAAAATGGGCAGAAGATATGAACAGACACTTCTCCAACGAAGACATACAAATGGCTATCAGACACGTGAAAAAATGTTCATCATCACTAGCCATCAGGGAGATACAAATTAAAACCACATTGAGATACCACCTCACACCAGTTAGAATGGCCAAAATCAGCAAGACAGGAAACAGCGTGTGTTGGAGAGGATGTGGAGAAAGGAGAATCCTTTTCCACTGTTGGTGGGAATGCAAGTTGGTGCAGCCACTTTGGAGAACAGTGTGGAGATTCCTCAAGAAATTAAAAATAGAGCTTCCCTGTGACCCTGCAATTGCACTACTGGGTATTTACCCCAAAGATACAGATGTAGTGAAAAGAAGGGCCATCTGTACCCCAATGTTTATAGCAGCAATGGCCACGGTCGCCAAACTATGGAAAGAACCAAGATGCCCTTCAACGGACGAATGGATAAGGAAGATGTGGTCCATATACACTATTGAGTATTATGCCTCCATCAGAAAGGATGAATATGCAAGTTCTGTATCAACATGGACGGGACTGGAAGAGATTATGCTGAGTGAAATAAGTCAAGCAGAGAGAGTCAATTATCATATGGTTTCACTTATTTGTGGAGCATAACAAATAACATGGAGGACATGGGGAGATGGAGAGGAGAAGGGAGTTGAGGGAAATTGGAAGGGGATGTGAACCATGAGAGACTATGGCCTCTGAAAAACAACCTGAGGGGTTTTGAAGGGGCGGGGAGTGGGAGGTTGGGGGAGCCAGCTGGTGGGTATTGGGGAGGGCACGTATTGCATGGAGCACTGGGTGTGGTGCAAAAACAATGAATTCTGTTACGCTGAAAAGAAATAAAAAAAAAACACAGACTTTCTGGAACTACACAACATGATTTCTACATAGACAGTTCAGTAGGGAACAGAAGGAGAGGATGATCACTGCTGAGACCTGGAAGACACAGTAGAAGAATCACAGAGCACAAAGCCAAAAATATCATGAGAAGGAAATCATGAAGGAAAATGGAAGAGATGTGGAGGTCCTGAAGAATCTTCCAGAAAGAGAAGAGGGAAGAGACAGAGGAAAGGTGGTACTTGTTTTAAAAGATAATAAAAAAGAGCTTTTCTGAGCATAACATATAATAAATTTAAATATACATTTTTATATTTAAATATTAAATATTTAAAATATAAAATAAATAGGAAATAGGAATAAATAATTTTTAGAATGCAGAAACTTCTTGCCTGGGAACTAAGAAATACACTCCTAGAAGACTTTTTGAGCAAAATAATAGCAATTAAAAACACTTTCTGCGGTAGCTCTGTCAGTTGAGCATCTTGCTCTTGGTCTCGCCTCAGATCATGATCTCAGGATGGTGGGATCGAGCCCCAAGATGGGCTCTGCACTCAGCAGAGTCTGCTTGAGATTCTCTTCCTCTCCCTCTGCCCCTCCCCCTACTTGCTCGCTCTTTCTCTCTCAAATAAATAAAATATTTTTTAAAATAAAAAATAAAAGTCATCATAATGTGGTTCATCTGTTTTAATTCAATTTATTTTTTAAAACAGTAGTTTCAGGGACGCCGGGGTGGCTCAGTTGGTTAAGCATCTGCCTTCGGCTTGGGTCATGATCCTAGGGTCCTGGGATCGAGTCCCACATCGGGGGGGGGGGGGTCCCTGCTCAGCGGGGAGTCTGCTTCTCTCTCTGCTTCTGCCTGCCACTCTGCCTGCTTGTGCATGCTCTTTCTCTCTGACAAATAAACAAGTAAAATCTTAAAAAAACAACAACAATATTTTCAATATCATTTAAACTATTCCAGGCCATAAAAAAGGAAGAAAGGCTCCTCAATTCTTCTTTTTCCAGCGTTAGTGGGATTTAATTGGCACATGATATGGTGTACATTTAAGGTGTACAATGAGATGATTTGAATGTTTCATAATGAAATGTTCACCAAACTAAGGGGTTTTTTTTGTGTTTGTTTGTTTGTTTTAGAGATTTTATTCATTTATTTGTCAGAGAGAGAGGGAGAGAGAACAAGCGAGCACAGGCGGACAGAGTGGCAGGCAGAGGCAGGGGGAGAAGCAGGCTCCCCGCCAAGCAAGGAGCCCGATATGGGACTCGATCCCAGGACGCCGGGATCATGACCCTAGCCGAAGGCAGCTGCTTAACCAACTGAGCCACCCAGGCGTCCCACCAAACTAAGGTTAATTAACCCATTCTTCACCTCACATAATTACCTTTTTGTTGTGATAATGGAACATGAAGGATCTGCTCTTATTGCAATTTTAAAATATATAAAACAGTATTGTTAATTACAGTCATCATGGTGTACATTAAATTCCTCGAACATATTCATCTTATAACTGAAAGAACTCTTTGACCAATACCTAATTGTTCCTTCCATCCCTCAGCCAGTGGTAACAACCTTTCTTCTCTCTGTTCCCATGAGTTCAATGTTTTTACATTCCGCATACAAGTGTGATCACATAGTATTGGTCTATGTCTGACTGACTTCACTTAGGATAATGCTGTCAACAGGGAATTTATCCCTGTTGCCACAAAATGCAGGATTCCATTCCTTTTATGGCTCAATAATATTTCATTGTATATATTTATACCGTATCTCCTTTTTCTCTTCATTCATCGATGGATACCTAGGTTGTTTCCATGTCTTGCCTATGGTGAATAATGCTGCAATGAACATGGGAATGTAGGTACTGCTTCAAGATAGTGATTTCATCTCCTTTAGGTATATACCCAGAAGTGGGATTGCTGGATCATATGGTATTTTTATTTTTACTTTTTAAAGAAATCCTCGTACTGTTTTCCACAATGCATACATTCCCACCAACAGTGCACGAGCAGTCCCTTTTCTTCCCATCCTCACCATTACTTGTTACTTTTTTTTAAAAGATTTTATTTACTTCACAGATAAGAGATCACAAGTAGGCAGAGAAGCAGGCAGAGAGAGAGGGGGAAGCAGGCTCCCCGCCTAACAGAGAGCCCAATGCGGGGCTTGATCCCAGGATTCTGGGATCATGACCCGAGCCGAAGGCAGAGGCCTTAGCCCACTGAGCGACCCAGGTGCCCCAGCACTTGTTACTTCTTGTCTTTTTGATAACAGCCACTCTAACAGGTGTGAGGTGATATCTCATTGTGGTTTTAACTTGTATTTCCATGATTATTATTGATGTTAAGCACCTTTTTACATACCTCTTGGTCACATTTGTTTATTGTCATTTCTTCAATAATTTTATTTCATTTTTTAAGTCATCTCTACACTCAGGGTGGGGCTAGAACTCTGGAACCAGAGATCCAGTCTCGGGCTCTACCTACTGAGCCGGCCAGGCGCCCTCTCTTGGCCACATATGTATGTCCTCTTTCAAAAAATGTCCTTTTGGGTGATTTACCCATTTTTTAATTGGATTTTTTATTTTTTTTCTGTTGGGGTGTATGAGGGTTTTTTTTAGACATGTTAGATATTAACCCCTTATCAGATATACAGTTTGGAAATATTTTCTCCCATTCTGTAGGTTTTTTCATTTTGCTGATTGTTACTTTTGCTGTGCAGAAGTGTTTACTCTAACGTTGGCCCTACTTGTTAATTTTCACCTCTTTTGCCTGTGCTTTGGTGTCATATCCAAAAAAATCATTGCCAAGACAGATGTATTTTCAAGTTTTATAGTTTCAGGCCTTACTTAATCCATTTCAAGTTAATTTTTGTGAATGGTGTAAGATAGGGGTTCAACTTCATTTTTTTTTTTTGCATGTGTGTATCCAGATTTTCCAATACCATTTATTGAAAAGACTATCTTTTCTTCATTAGCTATTCTTGCCTACTTCGAGGTGTCTTGATTTTGTTCCATTGTTGTATGTGTCTGTTCTGTTTTGGTCTGTTTTGTGGTCTGTTTTGACCACTATAGATCTGTAATATAATTTGAAATAAAGGAGTATGAGGCCTCCAACTTTCTGCTTTCTTAAGATTTCTTTGGCTACTTACTTAAGATTTCTTTTGTGGCTCCATATGAATTTTAAGATTGTTTTTCTATTCTATGAAAAATGCCATCAGAATTATTTGACAGATAAATTACTGAATTTATAGATAGCTTTGGATAGTATATACATTTTAATAATAGGAACTCCTCTGATCCATCAACATAGGGTATATTTCTATTCATTAGTGTCATTTTCAATTTCTTTCATCAATGTCTTATAGTTGCCAGTGTATACATTTTTCACTTCCTGGATTAAATTTAGTCCTAAGTATTTTATTCTTTTTAATGATTTTGTAAAATATCTTTATTCTTTCCTTTATTTCTTTTTCACATAGTTCATTGCTGTTGTATAGAAATACAAGTGATGTTTAAATGTTGATTTTGTATCCTGAAAATTTACTGAATTCACTTATTAGTTCTAAGAGATTTTGGTGGAGTCATGACGATTTTCTAAATATAAGATCATGTCATCAGCAAACAGAAACAATTATATTTCTTCTTTTCTAGTTTGGATGCCCTTTATTTCTGTTTTCTTGCTTAATTGCTCTGGACAGGACTTCCAATACTAACTTGAATAGAAGCAGTAGGAGTGGGCACACTTGGCATATTCCTTATCTTAGAGAAAAAAATTTTCAATCTTTCACCTTTGAGTATGATGTTAGCGGTAGGTGTGTCATATGTGGCCTTTATTATGTTGAAGTATACTGCTTCTTTTCTCTTTTTTAAGATTTTGTTTATTTGTTTGTCAGAGAGAGAACAGAAGCATGGAGAGCTGCCCGCAGAACAGGCAGAGGCAGAGGCAGAGGGAGAAGCAGACTCCCTGCTGAGCAAGGGGTCTGATGTGGGACTCAAATCCAGGACCCTGGGATCATGACCTGAGCCAAAGGCAGATGCTCAACTGACTGAGCCACCCAAGAATCCAGAGGTATATTGTTTCTATATACAAACTTTTGAGAGGCTTTTTTTTAATCATGGAAAGATGCTGAATTTTGTCAAATGCTTTTTCTGCTTCCATTGAGATAATCATATGATTTTTGTCTTTCATTCTGTTAATTGATTTGTGTGTGTTGAGCCATCCTTGTATCCCAGAGATAAATCCCATTTGTCCATCATATATGATCCTTTTAAGGTCCTGTGGAATTCAGTTTGCTAGTATTTCATTGAGAAATTTTGTATCTATATTCATCAAGGATACTGGGCTGCAGTTTTCTTTTCTTGTAGTACCCTTATCTGGCTTTGGTATCAGGGTAATTCTGGTCTCATAAAATGAGTTTGGGAGTATTCCCTCCTATTCTATTTTTTGGAAGAGTTTGAAATGAATTGCCATTGATTCTTCTTTAAATGTTTGATAGAATTCACCTATGAGGCTATGTTGTGCAGAGCTTTTCTGTGTTGGGGGGGTTTTGATTTACTGATTCAATCTCCTTACTTGTTATTGGTCTGGTTAGATTTTCTAATTCTTCATGATTCAGACTTGATAGTTTGTATGTTGCTAGGAATTTATCCATTTCTTACAGGTTGCCCAATTTGTTGCCATAAAATTGTTCATAGTAGTCACTCATGATCCTTTGTATTTCTGTCGTATTTGTTGTAATGCCTCCTTTTTCATTTACAACTTTATTTACTTGAGTCTTCTCTCTTTTTTTCTTGGTAAGTCAGCTAAAAGTTTGTCCATTTTTTTTACCTTTTTGAAAAACAACTCTTAGTTTCATTGATAGTTTTGTTTTTCTATTCTCTATTTCATTTATTTCTGTTTTGATCTTTGTTACCGCCTTCCTTCTGCTAACTTTGAGCTTAGTTTGTTCTTGTTTTTGTAGTTCCTTGAGGTATAAATTTCCTTGAGGTATCAAGTTAAGTTGTTTGGGATCTTTCTTTTTTCTTAATTATTTATCACTATCTACTTCCCCCTTAGCACAGCTTTTGCCACATCTCATACTGTATTTGCATTTTCACATTTGTTTCCAGATATTTTTTTTATTTCCCTTTTGATTTCACCCTTGGCCCTACTGGTTGTTCAGGAGTATGTTGTTTAATTTCTGCTTATCTGTGTATCTTCCAATTTTCCTCTTATCATTGATTTCTAGTCTTATGCCATTGTTGTTGGAAATGATACTTGGTATGATTTCAGCCTTTTAAAATTTGTCAAGACTTGTTTTTTGGCATAACACATGATCTATCCTGAATAATGTTCCTGGTGCACTTGGTAAAAATGTGTATTCTGTTGCTGTTGGATAAAATGTTCTGTATGTGTCTTTTAGATCCATTTGTTATAAAGTATAGTTCAAGTCCAATAATGTTTCCTTATTGATTTTCTGTCTGGATGATCTATTCTCTGCTGAAAGTGGGGAACTGAAGTCTCCTACTATTGTACTGTCGTCTATAACACCCTTCAGATCTGTTAGAATTTGCTTAATCAATTTAGGTACTCTGATGATGGGTGCATATATACTTAAAATTGTTATATCCTCTAAATGAATTGACCCCTGTATCATTAAATCATGACCTTCTTTGTCTCCTGTTACAGTTTTTTTTAATGCTTTTAAGATTTTATTTATTTATTTGACAGAGAGAGATCACAAACAGGCAGAGATGCAGACAGAGAGAGGGAGGAGCAGGCTCCCCGCTGAGCAGAGAGCCCGAGGTGGGGCTCGATACCAGAACCCTGAGATCATGACCTGAGCTGAAGGCAGAGGCTTAACCCACTGAGCCACCCAGGCGCCCCTCCTGTTAGTTTTTAACTTAAAGTCTATTTTGTCTGATGTAAGTATAGTTACCCATTCTCTCTCGGAATGTCCTTTTCCATCCCTTCACTTTGAGCCTGAGTATCCCAAAACTCAAGTGAGTTACTTGTAGGCAACATATACACGGGTCTTGATTTTTTGTCCATTCATCCACTCTGTGCCTTTTGATTAAGGAATTAAATTCATTTTAATTTCAAGTAGTAACTGATAGGTAAGGACTTACTATGGCACTCGTTAATTGTTTTCTGGCTCTCGCATAGTTCCCTTGTTCCTTTCTTCCTCTCTTGCTGTCTTCCTTTGTGAACTGATGCTTTTCTATAGTGGTATCTTTTGATTTCCTTCTCTTGTGTGTATCTACTATAGGTTTTTGTTTTGTGGTTACCCTGAGGTTTACTTAAAACATCTTATTGATATAAGTGATTTTGGAGTTCCTACCATCAATATGGTATACATTTCACTGCCCCTTAACTTTAGGATAAGCCAAATGACTTTGGACAAATAAAATGAAGTAGAAGTGTGCCACTACCCAGCCAATGCCTTAAGAGGCTTCATGCATTTCCACCTGCCTTCCTTCCTGTGCTTCTGCAATCACTCTGAGACCAGCCTGGCTAGTCTATTCACCCTGGCAGGAGGATAAGAGGTACCCGGGCCAGAGATGCTTCAGACACAACATGAAGCAGAGCAGCCTCAGAAGACCAACAGACCTATAATGACAAGCAGAGCCACTAAGACAAGCCCAGACTAGATCAGCCACACCCCAACTAACCTGAAGAAAACATAAGCAAAAACAAATGATTGTTGTTTTTGAAGCCACTGAGGCCTTGGCTGGTTTGTTTACAGAAACTACTAACTGACATATAGGACTACATTTGCAAAGGGGGTTCAGTACTGGCAGATCTATCAGCATAATTCATTATATCAATAAATTAGAGGAAAATAATATGAATAATGATATCAAGAAAGACTTAAAAGTCAATTGACAAATTCAGTTGCATTCCTAATACATTTTAAAAATAAACAGGATTAGAAGATTTCTTAAACTAACACAGACTGTTTACCACAAACAGATGCAAAATATTATTTCAAATGGCAAAACACTCACCTGTTCAAATAAAATTCTGAAGTAGACTAGAATTCCCCCATCCCTATTATTATTCTACATTTTCTTGGAGAGTCTAGCTTATTAAAAAAAAAAAAAAAACCCGACCCTCCCCTCACAAAAAGAAAGAACTAATATAAACATCAGAAAAGACCAAGAAATACAAGGTTACTATATAAAATAGTGTTTCTATATTCAAAGATCAAAACCACAAAATGAAAATAGGAAAAATGACATTCAGAATAATGAAAAAAAGCCTACATTCTACACAGGACTAAATCTAACAAACATCAGACCAGTGTGAAGAAAACAGTAATAGCTTACTAAAGGACGTAAAGCAAAATCTGAAAAAAAAATATAAATGAAAAAATCATGAGACTTTATATCATAAAATTTTAATTTTATCCAAATCAATATCCTTAATCCAATTAAAATTCCCCACATTGTTCAAGAGAAAAAGAGGGGATTTATTTATAGACATAATACTTATACAGAAGAATAAAATCCTTAGAATAGCCATGAGAAACAAGGATAATGAGAGAGACACATCTCAGGCCAGATACCAGAATTTACCCTAAAGTCACCATAATCAAGTCAAACCTTAAGTAGTGGCATAGGAATAATAGGCAATTAGATCCAAAAATAAAATAGAGAATGTGGAATTGAATCCCATACATAAGCATTTACTACATGGCCAAAGTGGTATTTCATTTGGGGTTGGGGGGAAGATGGATTGTTAATGAACAGTATGGATGCAACTGGCTATTAATTTGAAAGAATATGCAATTGAACTTATGTTTTATGCAAAAAATCAATGCAGTTTCTAGATAAAGACATATTTACATATGAAAAAAGTAAAAGTCCTGCAAGAAAATCTGGGAAACTACATGCACCACACCCCTGTTAACCAATCCTTAAAACCCAGAAGTTAGAAACAAAATCTGACTACATAGAATTTTTCTAAATTTTGGCACAAGGCACAATAGTTAAAATAAAACAAGAAACTGGAAACATAGCTGCATGCAAAGAACAGATGAGGGGCTTATAGCTATAATGTACTAGGAGTTCTTACAAATTGACAAGGAAAAAGAACCCATTTTAAAAATAGGCAGAGCACATGAAGAACCACTTCACAGATGAAGCAAATCCAAATGGTCAACAGTTTCTTTGTTTTATTTTTGGATTTTTGGGTTTTGTTTTTGTTTTTGTTTTTGTTTGTCCCCCCCCCCCCCAAAATGCTTCACATTCATGAGTAGCCAGAGAAACTCAACTTTCAAGTAACAATAAAATGACACTTGAAACTCACAGGTCTATAAAAATGTAAAAAGAGTAATAAAATCAACTGCTGGTGGAATTGCAGGAAAAGCTATACACCCATACATTACTGGTGGAGTTGTGCATTTGTTACGTGCTTTTTAAAAAGCAGTATTGCAATATTTAGTGAAATTTAAGACAACATATACACACTCTCCAACCCAGCTATTCCATTCCCAGAAATCTTTCCCAGGGTAAGGAAAACAAGTGCAGGTGAGGGTACATATACAAAGGTGTGCATTGCAGTGTTGCTCTTTAGTGACCAAAAGAATGGAAACAAACTGAATGTCTGCTTAAAGTCAAATGATTGGATCAGTTGGTCTCCATCAATATCACAAAATCCTGCGCCGCCATTAAAACCAATGAAATCAAGCAAGCACAGCCGATGTGCAGGTTTTGTTGAATGTGAATGGCCGTAACGATGAGAATAGCAAACACTCACGCAGAGCACTGTCTTAAGTGTTCTATGTATTTTGACTCACTGAATCTTCACAGCAACCTGTGAGATAGGTAGTATTACCATCCTCATTTTCTAGATGAGGAAACTGAAGCCCTAAGGTCACACAGTTCAGAAATGCAAGAAATATAAAATACAGAAAAGTGTAACATGATATAATTTCCAAAAAATAATCTATAATTTAAAAGACATATGCATGGGTGCCTGGGTGGCTCAGTGGGTTAAGCCTCTGCCTTGGCTCTGGTTATGATCCCAGGGTCCTGGGATCGAGGCCCCCATCGGACTCTCTGCTCGGCAGGGAGCCTATTTCCCCCCACCTCTCTCTGCCTGTCTCTATGCCTACTTGTGATCTCTGTCAAATAAATAAATAAAATCTTAAAAAAAAATAAAATACAAGATATATGCATGTATATATGTGCACATATGCATGCTTCACATAATTACGTGAGAATAAAAACATTGGAAGGATACATACTAGGTTAGTAAAAATGGATTATTACACATGCTTTATATAATTGTGTATTATAATTATATAAATTATATAAATTTACTATATAAGTAAATTAAAAATCATGAAAGAGCTATAGAATTTCAATAACAGACGATTCCAGACGAGCTGCAGGGAGGCACGAGATGAAGCAATGAAGGGAAGTGTGTCCCAAGTAAAGACCTTACAGATACCCATCACCCAATGTCTCCTGGCCCCCCTCTGCCCCTGCCTTGGCACTGTATTCATCCCTCCCTTATGACGGAACTACTGTATTTAGAAATGCCAGGTGCTTTCCCATCCTACCCAGGCCAAGAGACTCCCTGGAATCCAGTTATCACTGTGCTCTGAGAAGCATATCACTGTGCATCTGAGAAGCCTTCTCAGATCCCACCCTTATGCATAAACCTCAGATTGGGGACATGGAGACAGAAAGGATCTGCCTCTTATCCACATCTCTTAGCTTGAAGTAAAGCTTCATCTCTGGACAGGTGATTTCCTTGCCTCATCTACCCCAGAGTGATTGAAGCTTTGCCATGCCCCCTGACACTCCACACTCGTGCCCAAGGTGTTTCCTGAGATCAACAGACAGAGATCTTGTCTCCTAAGCAGCTTGGACTCTTGAAGGAAAGAGAGACCTTTTATATTAGGTGCTCGTTGAATGTTTGTGGTGTGAGGGAAATGATAATGTATAGCCATACTTCAAATAAAAAAAGAGTGAAGTTTTAAATTACAGAGCTCTAAACAAAATGCTATGGGAGCTGGCGCGAGGAAGCATGAATGCTCCAAGAGATGGTTTTATAAAGAGATGACATTGGAGGGGTACCTGGCTGGCTCTGTCCATATAGCCTATGACTCTTGATCTGGGGGAGTTCAAGCCCCACACTAGGTATGGAGCCTACTTAAAAAAGAGAGAGATGACATTTGAGCTAGATGTACTGTTTCTCAAAGCATGGTCAGCATCACGTTCTCTGAGATGCTCCAGACCTGATGCATCAGAATCCCCACAAGTGAGTCCCAGGAGCAATATTTAAAAGAAACCCTCCAAGTCCTTTCTATGCACACTAAGGTATAGACCAAGAAAAATGGGGCAGATTGGGGTGTGCAGAAAAGTGAGGAAGGACACAGCAGTCAAAGCCAATAGGATTAGTAAAGTGCATAGGCCTGAGAGCAAAATGGGTATGTGTTCAATTCGACTTGACAGGGGGAGGGGTTGGTAGAGAGGAATGATAAGAAATAAGATTCAAAAGCTGGGTCAGGGCTGGATCATGGAGGGCCTGGGGAATGCCAGGTGAAAAAAGTGTGAACAGCAGGACTTTGACTCCTACAGCGCTTGCCAAATCTGGCCATGCATCAGAATGACCAGGATCGCTTGCTACAAGTCCTGTTACCAGGGCTCCACTCCCAGACCCTTTCAGTCTGCATTTCCAGGGATGTGGCCCAGAAATTATATTCTTAAATGATCTTTCCAGGTGATTCCTGGGCACCCAGCCTGGCACTGGTTCATGAAATGGAGCTTGGGAATCACTGCTTTACTGACAAATGCATTCCTGAAAAGCTGTTTGTTCATGGAGATCTTATCAGTGGAATCACTTGTTCAGGGTGCTAGGCAAGTGTGCTACTTGGAGGCAACCTTCAGCAACTCACTTTCTCTAGGATGTTTCAATAAAACACATCCCCAATTTGAATGCAAAAACCCTGATGACCTTCAATAAGATGTGACAACATGTTTGGGTGGTAAGACCAGCACATGGCATCCATGATGCCATATGGCTGCACCAGTGCAACATGGGGAAAATAATTCCAAACGTTTCATCTTGCTTTGCAGCAACATGAATGAACCTTAAAATAGTAATATTGGAAAGGAGAAAGTGCCAGTAAGATGTGATGCTGATAGAGCCATGGCTTCAAAATGGAAATATCCAGCACATATCCATTTTAAGGTCATAGTGGAAGTTGAGGCAACAATCTAAGGATGAAACCAGAGAGTCAATCATCCCAACTTAGGCTCCAATAAGAATTACACACCATGTGACTTCCAAGATGTTTCTTCTGGGCTCAAGATTTTAACTTCATGCTCTTTGGACACTCATCTACCTTGAAGATGGATGAAAGAAAACCAAGTGGGGAGGGGAGAGAATTCCCAAGTATCAGTTGGTATATTCCATTCTTCTACAAAATGCACAGAGACCCATGATCCTGCATTGGAAGATTTGTTTCTTCCAGCCATGTAATATTTTAAGAGTATGGCTTTCATTTGAAGTGAGCATATCTGTTACTGGAGTGTCTCTTCACTTACATGAAAACACCTTAGTTTGGCAAGCTGGAAAGTTGGCATAGTAGTTTTCTTAGCACAGTGCTCTCAAGTCAACTTTAAGCAAGAAATTGCTAGTGTTCAACCTGCCAGCAACTACGGCAGCTTCTTTTGCTGTCCGAAGGCTCCTAACCTTACCCCAGAAGTCTCCAGCTCCCCTTCAATTTCAAGCCCTCTTCCAAGGCCCACAGCTATAAACAGGCTACAGATCAGAGATGAGTCTGGACAGCAGTATTTCAGGAAGGAAACGGAATCCAAGCAAATCTTTTGTGAACCTGGACTGGATTCCCTCTTTCTTGGGGACTGCCTGAATGATAGTAATCCCTGCTCTAGGCAGGTCTCTATTATTCTCTGTTGTGGTATAGCAGAAGAGGCGAACACAGATAACCAAGGCCCTGAGCCAGATTCACATTCTGAGAGTTACCAGCAGGACGGGAAGGACAAGGCATCTACAATAAAGCAGCTCTAGGTAGAGAAGTTGAGAACGGATTAATTTTAACATTTGAGGTGTTTTCCTGCTAGCACCTCTAGCAAACCCTTGGTTTTTGGTAGGAGGGTGCAAGAAAGGGAAATCTTCCCCAAACATTACCATGGCTTGATCGAGGAGAGGAATTACTTCCCAAACATTACTGTGGCTTGATCCATGTGTTGGGAGCATGGAGTTAGACTTTTATTTATAAGCTATGTCCTGCCCTGACATTTGCCCCCCCAACCCCGCTCTCAGCCAAGGGAACCCAGGCAGCGATTACCCAAGAGGATTACAATTCCAGTCGCATTTCCCCAGTTAGTTTGCTTTCACCTACCTTAGAAGTGGAGACGCAATGGGCCTGGCAGTGAGGAGCAAAACGAGATCCCACCATGAACTAAAATCTTAAAGGGGCCTGTTGTTATTAGTGCCAAGACTCACGCGCTCCCAGCGGGAGGAGGCTTCTTGGTCATACCGTCATTGTGCGTTTCTGAGATTTGCAAAAGTCTGCATCTGAGCCAAAGCACCCTCAACTCCCCAAGCCCCTCCTGGTTTCGAGGGTTCCAGGCAGGGCAAGCAAATAGTCCCAAGGAACTACAGGGATCAGTGGGCCCTGTGCGGTTCACATCAGACTGTTCTGAGGAGTGGCAAGTCACAGGGTCTATAATGCAGCTATTTTTAGTGAAACCAAATTCCTTCCCCAAGTTCTCTTGCTTCCAAATTGTTCCAAGTGTAGGAGACCAGCTGTGGTCAGATCATCTTACTGGACCAAGGCTCTGTCAAGGCGAAGGGACCAAACTGGGGAGGAGGAGCAAAGAGCTGGCGATGCCTGGTGTTTGGGCTCTTTTCCACCAGGTCAGACGCCTCCAGAGAAGGAGGATCCTTTTGGAAAGTGTTACTACCCAGGGGAGTGGGCATTCCCCCCCCCAGTCTGGCAGAAACTTGATAGGTAGATATTAGAGAGAGAAAATGAGAATTTTGGCAGTCCTTTCCCTGCTTTCCCCAATTCCTAACTCTCTCTCTCTGTTTTTCCCTCTCCCCCCTCTCTCATATGCATGCCTGCTCGCATGTACTTGCACATCTGTGCCAGACTCGGCAGCCAAACCTGGATGCTGGCCTGACTTGCTAGAAGGGTCTTGAAAAGAATGTCTTCAGTTAGGAGCCAGAACAGTGGTGAAAGTCTGAGGAGGCCTGATGTCTAATCACTTGGCAGCTACCATTCATTGTCCCAACAGGTAGTTTGAATGGGGAAGAAAATTCAGGGAACATTGACTTTGGCTCCAAACCTTGGCCAGAAGAAAACAGCTCCCTGGGATCCAGAGAGGGCTAAGTGCCGTCCCCAGGTTCATCTAGGGAAGTGTTCGACAGCCAGTAGGCCGTGACCCATTAGGAAGTAGTGAAATCTAGATAGTGGGCCATATTAACATTTAAAGATCAATGGAAATAAAATAAGTACAGTAGACTAGAACAGAATTGAATACTATAAAGCAGCCTAGAGTAGAAGAGCAGGCTTTGCACAAAGTAAGGGTAAATATCGCTCTGGGAAACTTTTGTTTCTTCCATGTTATTGCGTACTCGATCGCCACCTAAAACATATTTCTTATTGCTGGTCACCAGAAAATTTCTACTTTTTTGAAAAACACTGATCTATATGACTTGGTAGAAAAGCACATGAAGACAAGCCCTCAAGCCATCCCCATTTTTTTAACTACCATGGCTACAATGACTTCTATAACCACTATTTTGGGGTTTCCTAATGCATTGTGCACCATTCTAAGTGTTTTGTGGTTGTCATCTTGTTTAATACTTACCAAAGCCCAAGGTATCTTCATCTGGGTTCTTCTGAAGAAGCAGTAGGCTCGGTATCAAGTTCCAGCAGCTGGAAAGAGGGATAAGGGTAAGAGCTGGGCTATGAACCTAGGTGTACCTGTCTCCACAGTTTGTGTTCTTAACAGCTCTGGACCACTTCCCTCCCTATTGGTCAATACATAGTTAAATTCATTCATTAAACACATACAGATCACCTTGGTTCCACTGGTAGCTTTATATAAAAATAAGAATGTTTAGCAAAATAATTTCAGACTCCAGGAAACTTCCAGTAACCTTCAAGGAAAAAGAGGATTTTATTTTGAATTAGTTGCCTATTTGACTTGGAACCCCAGGACCTGAACCCACCCCTAATACCTCTGATGGGCATCTGGAAAAATCAGCTGGCAGAAGAAGACTGCCAGGCATCACGTCTCTATGCTCTCACCCCTCTAGTTGCTTCCACTCTAATTCCACACAGAAATCTTGTACCAGAGCGCATTTGGTTTTGTCTTTTTATAGTTGGAGCTAAATTGGTTCAACCACTTTTGAGTTGATGAGGGAAAAAAAAATCATACTTCTTCCACTTCCAAAATAAGCTCCTCTTTTGGGCACACAGAAAGCTCAGAAAAGGCTGAAACTTTGAAACTTCCCACTTCACATATGGGTACATTTAGGTCCTCATTACTTTTAAATTTACTTTTTACATTCCTAGTGATTTGCTCCTTTTGCAAAGCCCCGTGTCCTGTTGTCATTTCTGTTATCCCCATAGCGCACACCATCTAGGCACGCCCAGTATGTTCTAGATCGCAGGGATCACCTCAGCAAGTGCCACCTAGTGGAAAGTGGGGGGAGGGGAATGAGGAGAGGGGACAGTGGCGGGGGGGTATTGCCAAGTACGGCCTCCCACTGAAGTGTAGTTTAGGTCAAAGATGCCCAAGAGACGAGGCCCTCCTTTGTTTCTCTCATGGCTGCTGGCAAGGAATCCTCTCCGAACCAGGGAAGGCTGAAACTTGACCTAACTGGCTCTTCACTTCTCTGTAGCAGCTCTTGGCCACTCATCAGAGCTTCTCTGATCTCTTTGTTTGGAACGAAACTAACAGACTCACAAACACGTGCAGAATTTCCAGGGAAGAAGTTCTCCATCGTCACCAGGGACATGACCAGACGCTGGGGCCACAGGTGCTGTCAGGAGTCCAGCCCAAATCTCGGCTCTCCAGCCTGGCTGGGGGCACGACTTCCTGGCTGGGCTTTGCTCTTTGGGGGAGACCTTCACCCCCCACCTGTAGCTACATCCTTCCGACACTTTTCAAAACAGGAACAGTTGTCTCCGTCCTCACATTCTCCTGGCTATTCTATTTTTGCCAGCATGCAATAGGATATTGCAGGCCTGCCCCAGCCAGAGCAGCGCGGACTGGACTGCCCACCTCTGGGGCATGCACCTAGCCCTGCCCGTTCTAGTCACCACACTCCTAAAAGCACCAGAAAGAAAAAGAAAAGGGGTTCTACTTCTCAACCTTACCACTCTGCCTGAAGCTTCTATGAACAAAGGACATTTAATAATAGAATTCCTCCTCTGGTATTTATAGCACCAATTGCTCAAAGCTGTTTTAGGCTTTATTTTTAAAATCCCAGCCTTTGTCACAACCTCCCAGGAGCTGGGGGAGAAGGCAGGGATCAGCAGGTCCACTCTGCAGACCAGGAAACTGAGGCTCGATGAAGAGAGACTAGTTCAAGGATGGACAGCAGGCAAAGACAGCTGAGAAGTGGAAAGCCCATCCCAGCAAGGCACCAGGCTGATGAGGCTGTGGGCCTTTACTTCCCTGTGAATTCATTCTCCCAATGTCAATTAAGTGCTGATTCTTTTTCTGCTGCCACGCGAGGCACCAGGGAAACAGAGAGGAGCGAGATTAAGGTCTTCTGTTTCTTTCAATGAATAAATTTCAAGGAGACAAAAAAGAAGGGGGAACTTCCTGATTGAAAGATATTTGAGAGAGGATTTTAACCTGGACTGGATATTTGGTAGCAAAGGAATTGTTAGTTTTTTAGATGTGATATGGTGATAAAATTACCTTACCATTGAGGGACGTATATTGAAGCATTTATTGATGAAATGATCTGATGTTAGAGAATGGCTTCAAACAACAGGTGATTAATGGGAGAAAACAGGCAGGGATATCATTGAAACAAGAATGCCCTTGAGTCGGGGCACCTGGGTGGCTCAGTCGGTTAAGTGTCTGACTCTTGGTTTCAGCTCAGGTCATGATCTCAGGGTCTTGAGATCAAGCCTGATGTCATCATCAGGCTCCCCGCTCAGTGGGGAGTCTGCTTCTCTCCCTCTCCCTCTGCCCCTCCCCCACCGCTCATGCTCTTTCTCTCTCAAATAAATAAATTTTAGAAAAAAAAGAATGCCTTTGAGTTAATGACTGTTGCAGTTGGGTAACTGCTAAGGGTAGCTCGTTGTATTTTTTTCCCTTAAGTTTCATGCCCACTTGACATTTTCCATAATACAGAAATCTAAATAATTTTTAAAAAGAAGTCATGGTACCTGCTCTCAAGGAACTCCAAGAGTATGAATCACCTAGAGAGTCTTCCTGACAACCACCTGGGCTAAGCACAACCTACCCTGTGCTGTAGCAGCGGGAACATGGGGCTCCAACGTGGGGGCCACAGGTCCAGAAACAAGTTGGTGGTACCGCTGGCAAGGCAGGACGAGGGCAGCCCTGACTGACGTGGATCCTGATTTCGTTCTTCTCATGATGTTCCACCAGCGGTTCACCAGGCTGTTTGACCAGGACAGACTCTAAGGTCCTCAAGTGGGGTAATGAAGCCTGAGAGGCTGGAAATGCTTCCCAATGCTGCACAGCGAACAAGTGGCGAAACCAGGTATCTGAACTCTGGGACCACTGACTCCCACAGCAGCACCATAGTCTTTAAACACTTGCAGGATGCTTGCTGGGTTCCAGGAGCCATGCTAGGTACTATTCCACTGTCATCGCACCCTTGAAGCCAAAAAAGGCAGGGAAATACGTATTTCTTTCATTGTACTGCCCATACTCTGGCATCTCCCATACAGTAAGCACTGGACTAGACTGGGAATTAATTAAGGTTCACGTCCTGAAGAGCAATTTTTCTTTGTCTTGGTTTGGGGGTAAGTTGTAGATTGTATGATGTCCCTCATAAAATTTGCATCTTGAAGTCCTAACCAGAGAACCTTAGGATGAGACTATAGTTAGGGGCCCCTGGCTGGCATAGTAGGTTAAGCATCTGACTCATGATTTAGGCTCAGGTCATGACCTCAGGGTTGTGAGATCAGCCCCGTGTCAGGCTTCAAGCTCAGCACGGCATCTGCTTAAGACTCTTTCTTCATCTCCATCTGCCCCACCCCCCACCGTGCTCCAGCTCTCTCTCTTTCTCTATGTCTCAAATAAATAAAACTTTAAAAATATGTGACCACATTTGGAGATGGGGTCATTGCAGATGTAATTACTTAACAGATAAGGTCATTAGGGTGATGGACCTTAAACCAATAGGACTGATATCCTTCTAAAAAGGGGAAATTTGGGGCACCTGGGTGGCTCAGTGGGTTAAACCTCTGCCTTCGGCTCAGGTCATGATCCCGGGGTCCTGGGATCGAGCCCTGCATCCCGCTCTCTGCTGGGTGGGGAGCCTGCTTCTCTGCTTCTCTGCCTGCCTCTCTGCCTACTTGTGATCTCTCTCTCTGTCAAATAAATAAAATCTTTTAAAAAATTAAAAAAAGGGGAAATTTGGACACAAAGACGGCATGTAGAAGAGACATAAGGAGATGACAGGCAACCAGCAGCCAAGGAGTGAGGTCTGGAACAGATCCTTCTCTCAGCCCTCAGAAGGAACCAATTCTGCCAACACCTTGACTTTGGACTTCAAGACTCTGAAACAGAGAGACAATACATTTCTGCTCTTTAAGCCCCCAGTGTTCATATGGCAGCTGTAGGAAATGAATACAGCATAGCTGGGTATTCAGGTAAATAGGGCAGCAAGAGGCTGAAGGAGGGTTAATGGAGAAGAATTCATTCCACAACCACGTATTGTGGTGCTCCGATATGGCAGGCACTGTGCCAGATACTAAGGGAGATATAAAGGTGACCCTTTGCTCCCTGTGCCCAGATAAGTGGTAGTCAGAGTTGATCTTGTTCACTCACAGCCCTAATACAGGGAAGAAAGTCATCGAAACCATGAAGGAAGTGTTGATAAAATACCACTGGAGTTCAGAAGAGGAGGAGAACCTCTTTCAGCTAAGAGGAGAGAATAAGAGAAAATCGAATTCAAAGGGTACCAATTAAAGTATGTCCTAAAGAATGGGTACAATTTGGACAGGCTGAAATATCAGGCAAGAACATTCCCCGTGGAAAAAAAACAGCATGAGCACAGCATGGCAGTGACATAAAAAAAGGAACTCTACTGGGAACAGTTAGCATTTCTTATATTGGAGTCTCAGGTGAGTGAAAAAGAGTCTGTGGAGTTGAGACAGATGACCGTGGCCTTGAGTAGGACAGAGACAGAGTAAAAGGGTTCAAGACAGAGAATGTAGCTCAAAATGGACTTATGAATGGTTTTCCCTCAGGTCCAGGGCTGCAGCAAGTAGAAAGATGGCAAGTCATCTGGTTTAGGAAACTGACCGAACTTGGAGGAGGCTGAGTGCTCCCACTCTGTGCCCTGCTAGACCCAGTGGGGAGCAATGTTAGGAGACAGCATGTTGGGTCTTGGGGAAAGATACAAAATGTTATCGTTCCTCTTAAACACAAGAAACAGCAGTATCTTCCTAAAGCTGTCTAGACACTATCGGAAGTTCCTATCTAAAGCTATCTGGACACCCTTCCCAGAAATACAAAATAGGTAATGGGGGGAGGGTACCGCTTTTTATTTGCTGTCATTTGTTATATATCTAAAACATTTCAAAATGTCAAGTAAAGCAAATGGTAGAATCTAGCCTTCCAGAAGCCATATGATCCATCATTAAGAAGAATTTAATCAAGGAAATTGCCTTCAATAGGCACAGAGACTGTCATCTGGGAAAATGAAATTTGCAAGGGAAGCAGCAGGCCTTCATCCCAGGAGCCTGGGGGTCAGAAATGTCTTACGAGGCTGGCAACAGAACGGGCAAGTGCTGGAGATAGGGAGGCTAGGTTAAAGGAGTTTGGGTGAAAGAGGAAAACAGTTTCCTTGGGCTGCAGCATGCAAAAGATTAGGACAATCTGACCAAGAGACCAGTGGATTTCTGGCTTGACAGCTGAGGGAGAAAGGCAGAAGGGGGTCTCCCTGAATGTTTCAGTTAGGTCTTTTCATTGCAATGATTGAAACCCAACTGAAACAGGGCTAATTCCCTCCTCTATCAGGTTAATCCATCTTCGATAACCTCCAAGATATAAGCATAGGGAAGAGACCTCTTTTCCATTAGCACATATTTTGTATGCTCTATGTAGGATATACTGTATTATTACAACAAAGTTAGCTAGAGAAAAGAAAATGTTATTATGAATATCATAAAGAAATTACATTTACACTACTATGCTCTATTTGTTGGAAAAAATTCATGTGGACCTGCACAGTTCAAACCCATGTTGTTCAAAGGTTGACTGTATGACTGTATGTGTTAATCGAATGTTTATGCTACCAGTAGGCTTCTGGTCAACAGTAAGTTATCAGTAGTTAAGTTTGGGGTGTGTCAAAAGTTATACACAGATTTTTGACTGCATGGGGTGGGGGATCTGTGCACCTCACCCCAGCATTGTTCAAGGGTCAAACACCATTAAGGGGAATAAGCCCAGGGAGGAAATAAGGAAACGAGCACTGGATGGCAATGAGGGAGGGTGTCAGTGGAGAGAAGGGGACTTCTTGAAACTCTTGGTAGGGCCTTCAGAGATTTTTGCCTTGTGCTTGGGGCAGCGAGAGAATTCTTCATGGGATTGACAAAAAAATGATCTTCTGCTGGTCTAATTGAACAAGGAGGGCCTCAACCTGGTCACGTGTTGGGGAACAGCAAAACACACGTACTTGGGCCAAGCAAATGTTTTCTTTTTTTTTTTGTTGGGTGTTTCCTTGGTTCTTCTGTCAAATCACTCTGGTTCAATTCCTTTCCCATATCCCAGCTGTTATAAAGGCTAACATGATTAATACCGGCCATAGTCGGGCTCCTCCGATTACCAGGGAAGTAGGAGAGAGAGTGGGAACAAGAAGCTGAAAATCTATCAGCCTGAGGAGGGCACTCCGTCTTTGAGCTTTAGTTTCCTTATCTGTAAAACTCAGGGGCACCTGGGTGCCTCAGTAGGTTAAGCATCCCACTCTTAATCTTGGCTCAGGTCATGATCTCAGGGTCGTGGGATCAAGCTCTGTGTCGGGCTCTGTGCTAGGTGTGGAGCCTACTTAAGATTCTCTCTTTCTTTCCCTCTCCTCCTCCCCCTCCCCCACTTTTTCTCTAACTCTCTAAAAAATGCAGGAAATAATGTATTTGGAAATACCTAGCATCCTGCTTGGTTCATGGTAGACACTCAAAAATGGCTATTTCTTCTTTTGTTCCACCCCTCTATGCTCCAAGATAATTCCAGCCAACGTATTTTCCTAAAAGCATCTGTTAACTAGTCTACTGAACCATAGTCTGAAATACATAGTCTGAAAACAGTACCAAACCGTCTTATACCTCTGGTCCTCCTCAACCCCTTGAAGTCACTTCTTGATGGCCTGTTCCCTCTTATTTTGTAAGAGTAGAAATGGTCATATCTTGCCTTACCCAAGAATCTGAAGATGTTATTAGTCAACCCATTCTGCCCATTCTACTCTACCAGTGGACTGAGAGTTTGACAATGTTTCCAAAACTCAGGTGAACCTTAGAAGTCATCTGGTCCAATTCTCTCCCCCATTTTACAAATAAGGAGACTGAGATCCAGAGGGAGTAAGGAAGTGGCTCAAGGTCACACAGTATCTTAGGGACAGAGTCAGGAATAGACATTAGGACTGAAAGGCCAATGCTTTCTGTTGTCCACAGCTGATTATAAGCTTTTTCTTCATTTTCATGAAGTATAACATGCTTTATAAGCTAAGCTAACATCTTTCAACATGGGTCTACAGGAAGGGTTTTCAGAGATGAGACAAAGGTATTAAATGAGGACTGCTCCTCAAAGAAGAAAGTCCCCCTACGATTCATCCAACCAAGGCAGATTATTTAGAATGGGGGTGTGAGAGAAGGAAGCCCTCTAAGCCACATATTCACAGAAGTTCTCAAAGTTCAACTTTTGACCTCATCTTTAAATGATAACAACAGCAGTGAACACATAGTACTCGGTATGTGCCAGGCCCTATTCTGAGCCCTTTGTAGGTAATAACTCATTTAATCCAAATAAAGTTATACTACAGTGATATTTTAAGCACATGTCAAAATCGTTAATATATTAATACTGTAAACATAACACAAGTGCTGAAACCCCATTTTGGTATTCTTTTCTTCAAACAATGAAAGAGGCCTGTGAATTGACCATGAAAAGACCATGAAAAGGATGGAACGATCCATCCATCCATCCATCCACACACCCAGACACTCACCCTTCCATCCATCCAACATAATGTCCAGCTATCCCATACACCAAGCCCTATGTTTTGTGCCAGTGATAGAGACGAAGAGAACATACTACCTGTGCTTGGGTTGCTTACAGTGTGGAAGAAGAGGAATAAGTATGAACCTGTGCAGAAAGCATGGTGGAACAGTCGTATAAAGGCATGCGGGGGAGGGGGGGGACACTTGCTGATTCTGTTCACTTCATTATATTCCGACGGAAGTACCAAGGAATACTTGCCCAAGAAAGTAACACCTCAGAGGACACTAAGAAAATAACAGTAGGATTCCCCAGCAAGAAGAGTTCCTCAGCTTCTGGGGTCATAATACCCTTGGAAAATATGATGAAAATGTATCTTTCTAGATAAGGCCATGCACGCACACACACGCACACGCACACACACACACTGGTATGCACATTTCCCCTTTTCACAAGTGAGTTTAAAATTCAGCTCTAGGGATGCCTGGGTGGCTCAGTGGGTTAAAGTCTCTGCCTTCAGCTCAGGTCATGATCCCAGGGTCCTGGGATTGAGCCCCGCATCGGGCTCTCTGCTCAGCGGGGAGCCTGCTTCTCCCTCTCTCTCTGCCTGCCTCTCTGCCTACTTGTGATCTCTGTCTGTCAAATAAATAAATAAAATCTTAAAAAAATAAATAAAATTCAGCTCTGTAACTCACTAGTCACAACACTTCGGGCCTCAGTTACCTCACTGATTAAATGAGAGTAACAGTAGTCTTCCTCTCAGGCTAGCTGTGAGGATCAAATGCAAAATTGTGTGTAAAGAGCTTGTAGAGACTTGGCAATCAATAAGTCGTAGTTCCCTTTCCTTTCCCTAAGTGGAATTTAATTTTCAAAAGCAGTGAGACAACAATATAGCCAGGAGGGAACATTGATCTTTTCTTAATTCCTGTGGCGTCTCTCTCTCTCTCTCTCTCTCTCTCTCTTTCTCTCTCTCTTTTTTACCTCTTCTGTCACACAGGTTAGTCGGCCTGGCCTCGTTTCCTAACCGGGTTTTTATAGCCAACCCCTTAGATTATTTGGAACTCCTTAGGGTAGCATACCATAGAGATGCAATCCCTGCTTAGGGCAAGAATTGCCCTTGGGGAATCTTCTTTTCTCCCTGAGAGGACTTTAACGAGGGCTGGAGGTGCCGTGTCAGGCCTGTGGGAAAACACCTCCACCATCCCAGCTCATCTCTTAGCTTAACTTCTAGGGTCTGTATCACCTTCCCAGGGCTGCTGTGGGGAAGTAGCACAGAGTGGGGGGCCTACGACAACGGAAATGTCTTCTCTCACAGTTCTGTAAACGAGAAGGGATGATTCCGGAGGTTCTAAGGAAGAATCCATTCACTGCCTCTCTCTCCTAGCTTCTGGAAGTTGCCCGCAACCCTTGTCATTCATTGGCCCATATAGCAGCACCCCAATCTCTGCTGTCATCTGTGTGTCTGTGTGTCAAACCTCTCTCTCCTTTCTTTTTCTTTTTTTTTAAGATTTTATTTATTTATTTGACAGACAGAGATCACAAGTAGGCAGAGAGGCAGGCAGAGAAAGAGGGGGAAGCAGGCTCCCCGCTGAGCAGAGAGCCCGATGCGGGGCTCGATCCCAGGACCCTGAGATCATGACCTGAGCCGAAGGCAGAGGCTTTGACCCACTGAGCCGCCCAGGCGCCCCTCTCTATCCCTTCTTGAGGAGAACACTTCTCATTGAATTTAGGGCCCAACCAGACAATCCAGGACGATCTCGTCTCAAGATCCTCCATAATAATTACATCTGCTAAGACCCTTTTCCTAAACAAGATCACATTCCCAGCTTCTTGGAAGGAAGACATGGACATTATTCTGGGGGGTCCGCCATTCAGTCCGCCACTACGGGTCTTATTTCTTTGAACTCAGTCCAGCTTTAATGGAGCCTGGTGATATGGATTTGTTTTTCTTGTTTTTATAACATCACTACCTTTGAGTCAGGGGAACAATATATCAGTTACAAATTGGTGCCAGACACAGTGCTGGGGGTTGTATAGGCATTAACTCACTTGATCCTCACAAGCCTTTGTGGGAGGCATATGATATAATCATCTTTATTTTGCAAATGAGGCTGAGAGTACTTTAGTAATTAGCCGCTGGTCAAACAGCTGGTATGCAGTGAAGTTGACTCATCTCTGCCTGATTCTGAAACCCACTTTATGGAGCGCTGACCCTGAGCAGGACACCCTTCTCTGTGTGCGTTGCAGGTCGACATACATCTAACATTCACAAGGACCTTACAAGCTGAACACATTGTTAGTGGTCCTTCCCCTCTCTGTGGAGGAGGAACCCAAGGCACAGAGAGCTTTCATAACCAGTGCAAGGTAAGAGAGCAAACGACCATGACCCTGGATGTCCTCCATCTGTAAGATGAGGAATGGAGATTCATTGAACGTCTACTATGCCGGGCACTATGTGTTTTTATCACATGGAGTCTTCATGGAAATGGGTGATACAGACCTTTTTCTGTTTTACAGAAGGGAAATCGAGGCTCAAAGAGGTGAAATGACCTGCCCATGAATGATGGAAGTTTGATATAAACCAGTCTTTGCAAGTGGCCAGGTGTGCTCCTTCCGCTAGCCCTCGCTGCCTCCCAGAGTCATCGTGAGGATCCAGGAAGATGATGGGTGTGATGGGGACTCACTCTGGAAAGAAGACAAGTCTTATGAAGACAATTATCCATATCCCGATAGGATTCCTCCTCTTCAAACTCGTCCTAACTGCTGCTGTCATCACTATCAAAGTACTATCACACTTGCTTAGCCTGAAAAGTCCAAGGCCAAGTTCACCAATGCCCAGGGGGCGCTACTGGCTTGCACAGCCCTGATCTGACTCTAACACTTTGGAGAAAAAATTACATAACCTGGGGGAAGAAGGATGAGTTGGCATGAAGCACACAGTTCGGTCACACTGGTCACATTGTAGTCACGCTTGGAGTGTCTAATTAACCGTCAAGTGTATGCCTTCTGGCATTGGCTGAAAAGAGGGTCAGGACAGAGCCACTCAACCCCCACATACACGAGAACTGAGAAGGCAGAACAGGGAAGCTCAACAGAGCCACACGTCTCCAAGGGCCAAGGGCTTCTCAAGGCAGGCCCAGGTATGAACAAGGCTGAGCAGGGCTGGGGATTGAAAGGAGGATGGGCTTGAATGCAATTTTCTTATGTACGCTGGAGGTCAAGGGACAGCAGGGACGCAACCACACAGGGCACATTCCCCAACATACCAGCTCTATCTCCTGAATTCCCAATGTTTCATTTTGAATGATACCATCAGGCCTGAACTGTTAGCCCACCTTCATTCCTTCTTCACCCTCAAGTCCTGTGGGCCCTGCATTATGGTAGTTGCCCAGGTCCCATTAGTCTCCTCAGCTACTCTGCCTAGGGTCCCCATCTCTCTCTCTCTCTCTCTTTCTAAAAAAGATTTATGTATTTATTTGACAGAGAGAAAGAGAGAGAGAGAGAGGGAGAGAGAGAGAGTGTCTGTGTCTGTGTGTGTGTGTGTGTGTGCGCGCGCGCGTGCATGCTCATGCATGGGTGGGGGGAGAGGGAGAAGGGAAAGGAGAGAAGCAGACTCCCTGCTGAAGGCAGAGCCCCATGGGGCTCAATCCCTTGACCCTGAGATCATGACCTGAGCCGAAATCAAGAGTCAGATGCTCAACCGCCTGAGCCATGCAGGCACCCCGCCCCACCTCTCTTTTGAGAAAGTGTCCCTTCGCGCTGTGACACTGTAAGTCTAGGAACTGCCCTACCTCGCATCCCCACTGAGGCTGTAGACAGAGGTCAAACTGTGCTCATGAAGATATAAGCCTGGCCAATCTACGTCCTTCTCTGGCATTTTTCAGTAGGAGCTGGAGATAAGGACATTCTTCGTTCTTGGGTCGGCGGCCTGGAAGGACATGAGCTTGAGATCGCCCTGCAGTCAAGTTTCTCACCGCATGGAGAATGCCAGCCTCCAGCAGGAAAGAATGAAGCTGACACATAAAGAGAGGAGAGGGGAGGAGGAACAAAGGCCTAAACACATTCTCCTTCCTGATTGCCAGCTGTCCCCAAGGCCAGCTTCCCTGGCTTGAGCACAGGAACCAACACACTCCTCTGTCTCCCTCTCAGAAGATTTTATTTCCAAGTAATCTCCACACTCAATGTGGGGCTCAAACTCACAACCCCGAGATCAAGAGTCACGTGCTCCCCGACTAAGCCAGCTGGGCGCCCCTGCACTCCTCTCTGTTTTGCTTTAAGCTCAACTGACTCGGGTTTCTTTTACTTTCAGTGAAACCGTTCTTATACCCTCCACATGCCAACAGGAGTCACAATTATTCTGTGAAGCCCATGTCATTGGGGCCTCATAGTGTTTCTCTGACGCAGCCAGTCCCATTCTACAGATGAGGAAGCTGAGCCGCTGAAGCCTTCCTTGTCCTGAGTCCCACACCAGTCGGCGGGAAGCCTGGATCTGTGCTCTTCCCTAGCCCTTACTACGAAAAATTACAAACTTCATCTCAGTTCCATATGTCACAGCTGTTCTTTCTTCTGTCCCCTCTGCCATCTGCCTCCTGCAAAGGTCTCTTTACACCTTGCCTTGTATAGTGCGATAACATTAACTAGTTCCCCTGCTTCTCTCCATCTCCAATCCATGCTTGCCCAGTCAGTACTCCTAAAGCATACTGGTTATGCCATTTACTCAGCTAGAAAATCTTAGAGGGCTTCCCATTGCCTAATCAATTAACTTCTTAGCCTGGCATTCAAGGCCGTTCACAACCTGGGCCTAATCAATGTTTGTATGTTTCTCTCCCTTCCTCTTGTTACTCGCTGCTGAGGTTCCCACTATACCAGTCATGCGCCACGCATCCCTTCTCTCAAACAGATCCTCCATCTGAACTGCCCCTGTGCCCACTATGGAAATCCATCTGGTTCCTGAAGGCCCATCTCAGACACTGTTGCTTTTGTTCTCCCTTTTTAGGCCACTTTTCACATTCTTCTGGATATTATAGCAATTCTAAGATTTTTCGCAAAATCTTTACCGAGCCAAGAGTGTCAGGAAAACAAGGTCTGTGCCTTCTTTCCCAATTTCATTCAACATACATTATTCAGCACCTTCTGCATGATTGGCCCTCTGCTATGTGCTAGAGATAGTAAATTATATTAGATAACATGACAGGCACTATTCTAAGAATTTTACGCACGACAGCTCACTTAGGTCTTACAATAACTCCACAAAGTAGGTCTTGTCATGCCCATTTTATAGAGGAAGAAACAGAGGCCCAGAAAAGCTAAGTAACTTGCTAAGGTCACACAGCTAGTGAATGGCAGAGCTGGGATACAAAGCTGGGCCGTGCTCTTAGAGCAGTATATCAGGCCGCCTTTCCAAGTCCTCTTCTCTCTCCTGACTCTTCCTCGGTGAGCCTACCTACCTATTCTTGCCTCTTCATTTCTTTAGTCTTGTGTTCAGTCATTTCACACAGTTCCACTAAGTGTCTACTGTGAGCAGGCATCCATGAGGATTCAGCAGTGCAGTGGGCTGAAGGATGGCCCCAAAGGTATATCCTCATTCTAATCCCAGAACCGGTTAATATTGCCTTATATGGCAAGAGAGGTGGTTCAGTTAAGGCTCTTGAGAGGAAGGTAGCCTGAATCGTCCAGGTGAGTTCGCTGTCCTCACAAGGGTCCTTACAGGAGGAAGGCAGGGGGATCTAAGTCAGAGAGATGGGATGACAGAAGCAGAGATTAGACTGATACAACCACAAGCCAAGGAAATCTGGAAGCCACTAGAACCTTTTTTTTCTTTTAAGATTTTAATTATTTATTTATTTATTTTGAGTGAGAGAGAGAGAGAAGGAACAGGGGAGAAGCAGACTCCCAGCTGAGCAGGGAGACCCACATGGATCTCAAACCCAGAACCCCGGGATCATGACCTGAGCTGAAGGCAGCTGCTCAACTAACTGACTGAGCCACCTCGGCTCCCTATGGAAGCCACTAGAAGCTTAAAGAGGTAACAAACACATTCTCTTCTACAGCCTCTAGAGGGAGTATGGCCCTGCAGACACCCTGATTCTGGTCCAATGGTACTGATTTTAGACTTCTGCCCTCTAGAAATGTGGCAGAATACATTTCGGTTGTTTCAAGGTATCCAACCTGTGATAATTGGTTATGGCAGCCCTAGGAAATTCATATGAATAATGTGCAAAGTAAATGTGATTTCTGTGCTCACAGAATAGACGGGACAGGTAGTAATTTTAAAAACATCGAGAGGGTCATGGAGTATCACAAATGGGTAGTGAGTCTATACCAGCAAGCCCACAGCCACGGCTCTCCTGCCCTGTCATACACGTGAAGCCGCCACAGGGATGAGATGACGGGGCAAGGGCTAGAATAGTTAGTGTCCTAGTACATTTTGCACACTGCCACTGAAAACATGAATTTATCCTGGTATTGCTTTGTGGGACTGAAAACTAGAGGATCTAATCCTCATCCTTATGGCTGTTAGCAAGCATCTTCATAAATGGTACACAGAGGTTCTTTTAGACCCCGTCCAGAAGACTGCCTGTCTCCTTTGTTAAGATGTGCACACATGTTACTGTGGAGGCAGTCCTGCAGCCACTTACGTTGGCCTGACAAGTCGGTTACCTCCATTACAGTGGGTGGTAGTGACTGACGAGAGAGATGTTGTTGCTTTTTTTCGTTTTGGGGTTGTTTTTTTGTTTTGTTTTTTTAAGAGAGAGAGTGCGTGCATATGCCCCACGTGAGGGCCTGGTTGGGGGAGGGACAGAGGGAGATGGGGCAGAGCCGAATGCGGGGTTCTATCGCATGACCCTGAGATCATGACCTGAGCCAAAATCAAGAGTGGGACATTCAACAAGCTGAGCCACTGAGGTGCCCCTAGAGAGCACCCCTAGACAAGAGACTCTGAGGCCATGGCCACGTTCAGTCGGACCCAGGGGCATGACTGATTAGCAATGCCTGCCCTGAGCAGGACCTAGTGGCACGGGAACACACAGAGCACACACCTCTGACTATCCTACAGAGCGTTGTTCTCCAACTTCGAACTCCAATCAGAAGCACTCGGAGGGGAGTTTGTTAAAAAACAGAGTGCTGGACCCCACCCCAAGAGTTCCCAATACATTAGGTTTGGGATGAAGCCTAGGAATTCACATTACTCACAAGTTCTCAGGTGCTGTTGGTGCTGCCGGTCCAGGCACCGCACTTGGCCAACCACCGCTCTTAGAGTGCTTCTCAAACTTCAACATGAGTATGAATCGATCACCTGCAGTCTTCGTTAAAAGGTGGATTCTGAGGCAGCAGGCCTGGGGTGATGCCCAAGATTCTGTATTTCTTGTAAGCAACCTTGCCATGCCCATGTTGCACCATGGCCCATACATCTTGAGTGGAAAAGAACCAGAAAGACAGTTCATGATTGTGGTGGCATGGCACACAAGTGTGAGGTGTCACAAGTCATTTAGAACTAATTACTTTCTCAAAAAACAACTTAGGGATGATTCCTTACTTCCTCCATTTAAATAGTCTTTGAGTACTTGTGTAGTGTGGGAGAAAGATGCAATTATAGCAAATTGGCTAGGAATTGAGTATAAACTCAGAGACCATATCATCTCTCTGTTTTATCCATTAAAATCTCATTTATTTATATAGCTATACAGTTACAGGAAACCAAGAGGACCTACTTGACCCTCCATGCCCCAGAGAAGGGCAAGAGAACGCCATCTCTCCACAAGAGTGACCCTGTTAGGACTGGAAGGGGGCTGCCCTTGGAGGAGTGTTGGGGGAGGTAGGGGCAGGTGCCTCTCCCAAAGGCATCACCTGTTCCCCAGGGAGTTACTGGCCCTGGAGGCATTGAGTGGTGTCTGGACAGCGATGTTAAGGGTACTGGAGGGGGGATAGACTGGGTGTGCTTTTGGAGTGGGCCAGGCACAGCACTCCCACCAAGCACAGCCTGGGGTCTAGCTGGCTTCATGACCCACCCAGAACAGGGGTATCTGGGTTCCTCCGAGCGTGTCGTGGTTCCCACCCAGGTCCGGGAAGATTGAGAGGAGAAGTTGGGGCTTCAGAAAAAGAACATGGCATCTTCTGGCATCTTAGAAAAGCTGATCCCTAAGGACACTCAGCCCGGGTTGTGCTGCCCTTGAGGACAGTGTCATCGCCTGTAGTGCATGTCATCCCTCTGAAGGTCATCTGTCATGTGTAGAGCACAGAAAGGCTATGATCACAGGGCTAGAGTGTTAGGATGTCATCCTTCGGAAAGGACACCCCATTTCTTCCCCCTAAGCTGAATTACAAGGACAACATGAATGGTGAGGAAAGAGATAATAAGCTCTGTAAATAGAAGGGCAAGAGGGAATGCGGTAGGGTGACTGATTTTCCCAGATTGCCCAGGCTGAGGGCTTGATCAGGATACAGGAATTTCAGTGTAAAAACCTGGACAATCCCAGGCAAACAGGGTTGGCTGATCACCCAAGCATCTAGCCTCTTTCTTCTCCCTCCCTCACATTTCATGATCAGGCGCTCCATAATTCCCCACCCCTGACCACACATACCATATTCTCAGGAACATTCATGTTCTCGGTGTGGTTCTGGAACATTCTCATTGCTTACAGAAAGTTGGCCATTATCACTGCAACTGTGGGCACTTTTAGAGACATAACTTCCAGCTCCCCCACCTTTTGACATCTCCCAAAAGGATGAGGAAAAGCGTGGAAGAGGAGAGGGATGGGGGAGATTTAGAGGAGCTCTGATGTGGACAGGAAACACATAGGTGAGTAGGAAGCTACGTTTTCAAAGGGGAAAAACGGATACCACACATTTCCTTTTCCTCCCTGGGGGTTCCCTTCTAGCTAGCTTTGTAGACTTTTCTTTCCCCCTCCGCTCCATGCCTTGCTTGGTATGATGGGCCTATGAAGTGAGCCTGAGGCTGCCTGATCATCATATAAAAAAGCTCTGGTCTCTGTGGTTAAGCATGGTTGGACAGACAAGAGAAAATCATTCACCCAGTAATCTGCTGACCTGGGGTCATCGATGGGAGTACAAAGCCCACACATCCACAAAAGATAATTGATCACACTTGAATATTTCAGGAACCCAAGGCTTGGCTTTTTCTCACACTAGTTCATCAACGAAGAGAAATAGCAGAAGAGGGTCCCCTCTTTTGGGGGGTTTAATCTTCTTGAGCTGCAGAGGAGAAGATGTAAAACTAAATTCAAATGTAACACTCATGTTTAGAATCCAGATGCTTGAAAAGCTCAAGGTAGTGTCATAGTCTGCAACTTTTCCCAGGAACCAAAGAAAAATCTTTGGTTGGCAGTTAGATGGATTGCAGTGTGTGTGGAGAGAGAAGGAAACTCTCAGTCTTGTGTGGTAGATGTGAATTTCAGAAAAAAATACATATGTGTAAATAGTAAATTTAGCTCTAGACCTCCTATTTCTACTGAAGACAGAAAACTTAACCTTACCAGTTCAACGTGAACTCAGTCATTTCTGGGTGATTTCTTTTTTTTTTTCAGTCTCTTTTAAGTAAATAGTTAGAAAATGCAGGGTATTTTCTCTCTCCTGTTTTATTTCCTTCTTCATGCCAGGTAGGCAGGGGGACATTTCACAGGGTCCAGGTATCTGTGACCTGCTCCTTATCTTTGATCCGTCTTAGTTCTAAACAGGCACATACTGGCCATGCAATTTGGCCTGCCTCTTCTTTGTAGTCCTTTGGCAAAAGACATCCCACTTCTTCCCCCTAAGCTGAATTACAAGGACAATGTGAAGGGTGAGAAAAGAGACAGTAAGCTCTGTAAATAAAAGGGTGAGAGGGACTACAGAAGGGTACCTGATCATCTCGGCCCATCCAGGCTTAGTGGACGTTGCTACATCCATGTCCCCTTTTTGATATTTTATTGCCCTGGACCCTGCAGATTGTTCCATATCTTCCTTTCTCTGACTGTGCAGGCCCTCACATCTACTGGTCTGTTGTTAAGCACCACCCCAAAGCAACAAGAGCTAGGAGAGTATGTCTAATCCTTCCATACTGCCCTTGGTATCAGCAAGGTGTGGTAGGGTGGAGGTATATTTCCCTACTGGCTTCAGAATATGTCTTTATCAGAGGAAGTGGGATGCCTCTGCCCTCAGAAGGCAAAGAAAGAACCAGAGTGGCTCTAAGAAAAAAGAAGAAAAGGAAAAGTTTGTTAGCCAGCTTTTGGTCTGGCCAAAAGGAGTCAGAGCCATCCAGACCAGCTCACCGGAGGAGGACCAGTCACAGAGGGATCTGAGGCCAGAGCCCCAGCTACAAGATGATTTCAACAACTTCCACAATATAGAGCAGTAAGAGGAAATGGCTTCAACGTTAGTAGATTTGGATATCTATCCCAACTGTAACATCCAGGACCAGCCGAGTTATTTCTGTTATTTTCCCCTATCCTTCCAGTTATGTTTTGAGGCATTAGCTCATCTCAGTTATGTTGGCATTTCAAAGAAACCTGTTGTCCTTCCCATTAGTTTAGAACTATATACCTGTCTTATAAAGATATCTTTACAGGGGCCCTGGGTGGCTCAGTGGGTTGGAGCCTCTGCCTTCGGCTCTGGTCATGATCTCAGGGTCCTGGGATCGAGCCCCACATTGGGCTCTCTGCTCCGTGAGGAGCCTGCTTCCTCCTCTCTCTCTCTCTCTGCCTGCCTCTCTGCCTACTTGTGATCTCTGTCAAGTAAATAAATAAAATCTTTAAAAAAGAGATATCTTTACATAGTTCAAAAGACAAAGCTTTTTTTTTCCTTTTTTAAAAAGATTTATTTATTTATGAGACAGAGTGCATGACAGCAAGTCAGGGGAGGGGCAAAGGGAGAGAATCTCCAAGTAGACTCATTGCTGAACATGGAGCCTAATGCAGCTGGATCCCACAACCCATGACATCATGACCTGAGCCAAAACCAAGAGTTGGACACTTAACTGACTGAGCCACCCAGGTGCCTCAAGACAAAGGTTTTTAATTAAATACATATACATCTTATTAAATGGATAGCTTTTTTGATGTGGAAATTATAATGCTGGACTATCATAGCAGTAGCTAAAGGAAGCATGTGTTCAAAATTCTCCCAACAGCAATTTAGCCATATGTACAAAGAAGGCTTAAAAATGTGTTGATGCATAGCCTTTGTTTCAATTGCACTTCTAGGAATTTATAGTAAAAAATAATCCAAGATATATGCACAAGACTATACTTCCACTCAGAATGTAACAAGGTGCAAGAGAATGTCACTTCCTCTCTAACAATGAGAAAACACTGGGTAATTTATAAAAACAGAACATATCTTGAGCCCAACAGAAATCTGAAGTCACAAGGAAAGCAAGTAAAATGAGTTCCAGGGCGACCAAACCCTCTTAGAAATGAGACATATGATCTATTTCATGGCCAGCAGGGAGAAAAAATGAGGCTGACACACAAGTGGTATCAACTAACATTTTAATAATTTTTTTTTAAGTAGGCTCTATGCCCAATGTGGGGCTTGAACTCATGACCCAGAGATCAATAGGTGCATGCTGTAGTGACTAAGCCAGCCAGGCGTCCCCATTTTAATGAATTCTTAAAGGCCAAGTATGGGTTAGCATATTTGGAATAACTACGTTTGGAATAGCTAAGAACCATAGACATTAGGAGAGTCACATCCACAGACCTCCACTGGGTGTTCACTAGAAAGACTGAAGGGAAGGCAGGAGACTTGAAAGAACTCCCTTTTGTAACACAGGCATACAGGAGGTAAGTAGCCTCCTTGTAGGGAACAAGATAAAGTCTCATCTGATTCCCTGATTTATGAAGCAAAAGTGTTAAGTCACTGGGGGAATGACAGCAAATCCTTTTGCTCATGTTCCAAACAGAAATCTGTTGCTTTAGGACAAGAGATAGAAGCAAGAACCTTCTGTCCCTACAGGAGGGGCAGGAGGGCCAGGATTCCATCCTGGGCTCAAGATCCTGCAAAGATACCAGGCGATGATCCATATCATCTAGGAGAAGAGAGAGGAACTCTTGTACTAGATCAACCACAAAAAAAGGGCAAAATTTGGCTGCTACAGGAAAGAAGGAAAGTATATGGAGGAAGCCCTACCCTTTGAGACCCAAGTAAACAGAACTTGCCTAAGAAAGAAGCTGAGCCAAAACAAAAGAAAACCCTTCGATCCCTTACCATGAGTGCAGCACTGAGTAACAAGCAATAGCAGTTTAGCAAGAATGTAGAGAGAGTCAACCTCCATAGGGCATGTGTATAAGAACTAGTAATTTACCAAGGGGGATAATAGAAACATTGAGGAAAACGCATCACCACACCAATCCCATTATAAGAACAAGGTAACAGCACCAAATATCTGGAGGAACTTGAAGACGGTAGCATATTTAAAGTAAAGGGAGTAACAACAAAACCCAAATCCCCACAAAATGACTGACTAGACTGACTCAACCCCTAAGACTAATGGCCCAACATAAGAGTTGTACTCATTGTTAAATGCTCTTCACCCCATCCTCAATGTTCTTCTACCCATAATGCCCAGAAATTAATTTAAAAAATTACAAGAAACACACACAAAAAAACCAAGTTAAACACACACACACACACACACACACACACACACACAGTCAAGAGATGACATAATCAACACAACCAGACGCAGAGATGACCCATTTGTTGGAATTTTAAACAGGGCCATTTTTTAAAAATAGGGACTTTAAAATAAATATTATTAATATGTTAAGGTCAGAAGGAATACAACATTAGATGGAAATTTTGATTTTTGTAAGAGTGGAAGAAGTGATAAAAATTAAAGTAAACGTAAAATATATTATTTTCACATTTTAATTTTTTAAAAGACTATTTATTTATTTAACAGAGCTTGCAAGTAGGCAGAGAGGCAGAGAGAGAGAGAGAGGGAAGCAGGTCTCTCGCCGCTGAGCAGAGAGCCCAATGTGGGGCTCCATCCCAGGACCCTGGGATCATGACCCAAGCCGAAGGCAGAGGCTTTAACCCACTGAGCCACCCAGGTGCCCCCACATTTTAATTATTTAAAGACAATTGATAAGTTCAAATTATGAGTGACTTGAAGAAAGCACAGTTCATGCTCCTTCCCACTGAGATCAGTTTTTAAATCTCGACAGAATATATGAGCTTCTATTTGAGGACTGTGAAAAATAAACAGCAGGTAGACTGAAGCAATAGATCATAATTCAAAATATTACCAAGAGTGCGTGAGTTTACCATTTTCTACACCTTTCTGCCATCTTCCAGCCCAGACTTAATACAGCCTAAAACCTGGAAGTGGGAATTGGGATAGACAGGGAGAGCTTCAGGAGATACCTTATAGTTATTGCTCATTGAGTAGGAAAGTAACTTGGTAAAGCACGAAGTGGAAGAAATCCACATTTAACACTTTTTCTCCATTCTCTCACACTCCAGCCTTCAAGAAATCCCACATCAGAGGAAGTAGCAATAACGAAAGCAGCAACAGGGTCTAGTAAGAACCAAAAACTTTGAAGGAGAAGAACCAGTTTCTCTAATCAAAGGAACTTAAATCCAAAATGGGTAGGCTGAATCTGCATTGCTTTTTTCCTCCTGTCTGTTCTCCCACGAATTGTGCCACATGTGTATATGGGAAGTACATGGCAACATGGGGTAAATACAGCCCCAGCTATTGAACCAAAACAGGGAGGCTTAAGGATCCAAGAGTAAGTACCCATGAGATTACAGAGAGAGAGTAGATGGGACTATCAAACCCATGAAGATGTTTATGAAATCATGTGCACATATGAATCTGACCCTAAACAGCATAATATAGACTCTGAGAATCGAAAGAAAAGATAGCTCATCACTCAGATCCCAGACTAGCCACTAGCTGATGCGGATACTGAAATCACTACAAAGGCTTTGAAAGTGGGACAACGAAACCACAACCCACAGAAAGTTGGGTGGAAATTGTGCCCTGAACAAGACAGTGTTGATTGCCAGCAAAAGCTAAAATATCGACATTCTCCATTTGATTTAAACAAGACCCAGAATCTCATAACATGATATTTAAAACACCCAATAAAAATCCAAAATTATTAAACAAATAAAGAACCAAGAAAATGGAAATTTGCGTGGAAAAAGATCAACAGACAGCAATACCAAGATGACACAGTTGCTAGAATTATCTGACAAAGCAGCTATTTACAATTACCTGTTTAAAGAAGCTGTTATAAAAATGCCACAACAAGGCATTTTTCTAGAAATATCTCGAAAGATAGAATGTCTTGGGGAAAAATAAAACATATACACAAAAATGTAAATTTTAGAACTGAAAAACACAAAGCAGAATGCATGGGCTCACTAGCAGAATGGGGAGAACAGAGAACAGATCAGTGAAATTGAAGATAACTCAATAGAAATTATCTAATCTGAAAAACAAAGAGCAAAAAAATAAATTCAAAAACAGAGCCTCAGGCATGCAGAAACAAAACCAAAGGTCTAACAGTTATGTCACTGAAATCTCAGGAGGAAGAGAGACAAAGTATAGGGCTGAAAAAAATATTTGAAGAAATTATGACTAAAAACTTCCCAAATTTGGTGCTATTTTCTTCTTGCCTCCATGGACTCTAATGAGGAATCTCTGACTGCATTTGTTTTCTCCATATAATCAGGGTGTCAGTTTTCTCTTACTGCTTTAAAATTTCTTTTCATTGTCTTTATTTTGCAAAAGTTTGATCATAATGTGTCTTGGCATGGATTTCTTTGGGATTATCCTTTTGCAATTTGTTCAGATTCTTGAATCTATTTTGTTTTTGCTACATTTGGGGAGTTTTGGCCATTATTTCTAAAGTACTTTTTCAGCTCTGTTCTCTCTCTCTCTCTCTCTTTTAAATCTACTCCAGGACTCTTGTTGTACTAATGTTAGATATTTTGTTATATCTCCACAGGTTTCTGAAGCTCTACTCAAAAAAAAATTTTTTAGTATATTTTCTATTTTTGTTATTGTTCCAGTTCACTGATTTTTTCCTTTGACACCCCCTGCCGCTATTTTGTTGTTAAACCCATGCAGAGCTTTCTATTTCAGTTGTGTTTTCAGTTGTAAAAGTTACAGTTTGTTCTTCTTTGCATCCTCTACACATTTGTTAAGACTTTCTATTTCTTTGCTGTAGCTTTTTCTCTTTTCACTTTTCTCAAGTGCATTCTGGGACAATTGTCCCTTCATATAATTTTTATGATGGTTGCCATTAAATCTTTGTCAGATAATTCTCACATCTATATCATCTTGGTGTTGGCATCTCTTGATTATCTTTTTTCTTTTTTCACTCAGTTTGAGATCTTCCTGGTCTTTTGTAATTTTCTATTGAAACATGGAGAATTTTATATTATGTTCTGAAACTCTGAATCTAATTTATTTAAAGCTTAGTTATCTTTCTCTGACACTACTATGGCACGGGGAGGGTAAAATATACTCATTGCTGACAAGTGGGGTTAGACATGCGAGTTTCCCACTTGGCCTACACTGACAGTCAAGAGGAGGCACCTCATTACTGCTAAGTGGTGAGTGGGAGTTCTGGTTTCAGTTAAGCTTCAATTACTACATCCCTGGCTTGAAGGGGTAGGACTTCCTTGTTATTGCACCCAAAAGACCTTCACAGACACCATAAGGTAGTGGGCTCATTTCTAGCTTCCAGGAATGAAAGTTGTTCCCTACTTGGACTTCTCTGACACCGACTTGGTGGCAGTACTGGGTCACCTTGTCATAATCTGCAAGGATAGAACTCTAGGCTCCCCATTCTGTCTTTACTGGTATGAGCAGGGGCAGGGCCATAGTTTTTTCTATGGAGTTTGGATGAAGTATAACAGTACTACCTTAAAGATTCTGTCCTGGTAGGCTGCCTCTTTCCTAGTCCTTTGGCTAGAGAGAATGTACTTTAATTAGGGCTGCTTCTTATTCTTTTTTTGGAGGGGGGCAATGTATGTGCCCATTGCTGCTTCCACGTTCCTGACTTCTCCAACTCCAGTCTGGGACATATGAGGAAAAAGAAAACCCAGGGAACTCAGCTTCTGAGATCCATAGATGATTTTCATTCTTCTCCATGTTTCAAAGTCTTCTTATATTTGTGGTATATATAACTTCCATGGATTTTAGTTGTACTTAGGAGTAAAGATAAGATAAAGTATATCTATTTCATCTTCTTTGAGGTGGAAGTCCTTCAAAAATATTTAAAGAATTAAAATCATATAAAGTATGTTCTCTGCATAAAAGAGAATTAAACTAGAAATCAATAACAGAAAGATATCTGGGATACCCCCAAATATGTGGAAATTAAGAAATACACTCCTAAATAATTTATGAAACAATAGAGAAGTCACAAGAAGAAGTAGAAAAAAAATTGAATTGAGGGACACCTGGGTGGCTCAATAGGTTAAGCGTCTGCCTTCGGCTCAAGTCATAATCCCAGGGTCCTAGGATGGAGTCCCGCATCCGGCTCTCTGCTCAGCAGGGAGCCTGCTTCTCCCTCTGCCTGCCACTCCCCCTGCTTGTGTGTGCACACGCTCTCTCCCTCTCTCTGACTAATAAGTAAAGAAAACCTTTTAAAAAAAAGCCTTTTGAATTGAATAAAAATAAAAACATACTTTAGTCAAACTGCTGCGTTCAGCTAAACCAGTATAGACAGGGGAATTTCACAGCAGTCAATGCATAAATTAGAAAAAAGGGCAAGTCTTGAATCAATAATCTAAGCTGCCACCTCAAAAACTAGAGAGAGTACAGGAAATTAAACCCAAAACAAACAAAATGAAGGAAATAATCAAGAGAAGATTTTAAAAACCCAGAAATACCAAAAAAAAATCAATGAAACGGAAGTCTTTTTTAAAAGATTTTATTTATTTATTTGAGAGAGAGAGAATGAGAGAGAGAGCATGAGAGGAGAGAGGTCAGTGGGAGAAGCAGACTCCCTGCTGAGCAGGGAGCCTGATGTGGGACTCGATCCCGGGACTCCAGGATCATGACCTGAGCCGAAGGAAGTTGCTTAACCAACTGAGCTACCCAGGTGCCCCTGAAACTAAATTCTGTTTCTTTGAAAAGATCAGTAAAATTGATACATCCCTAGCAAATCTGCTCAAGAAAAAAGAGAAGACACAAATTATCAACATTCTAAATGAGACTAGTATTATAACTATAGCTTTAAAAGATACTAAGGCCATATTATGAACAACTTTGTGCCAATAAATTTGGTAAACTGATGGAGCTGAGTCATTCACTGAAAAACAATACCACTCAAGTTATTCAGGAAAAGGAGATCACCTCAATATCCTTATGGCTATTAAAGATATGGAATTTGTAGTCAAAACACTCCCACAGACAAAGTCCCAGTCCCAGGTTAAAAACCTCCTCAAGGAAAACTCTTGAACCAGCAGAGGAACAAATAGTTAACAATTCAGTTTATAAGGCCATCTTTATCCTGATATCAAACCAAAGACATTTCAAGGAAAAAAAAAACCTGGGGAACAATATCCCTCCTGAATATAGATATGAGAAAATCTTACTAAGACATTAGTATATTTAATCTAACAGTATATAAAAAGACTAATATAACATGGCCAAGTAGAGTTTAACCCAAGAGTGTAAGGTTGGTTTAAAACTCAAAAGACCAATAGTGTAATTCATTATAACAACAAACTTAAAATTTTTAAAAATCAACTCACTCCATGTCACAAAAGTATTTGACGAGATTCAACACCCCCTCATGTTAAAAACTTTCCAGAAACAAGAATAAAAGAGAAATTTTTAATGCTGATAAAAAGCATCTACACTGGGACGCCTGGGTGGCTCAGCTGGTTGGACGACTGCCTTTGGCTCAGGTCATGATCCCAGAGACCCCGGATCGAGTCCCGCATCAGGCTCCCAGCTCCACGGGGAGTCTGCTTCTCCCTCTGACCTTCTCCTCGCTCATGCTCTCTCACTGCCTCTCTCTCAAATAAATAAATAAAATCTTAAAAAAAAAAAAAAGCATCTACAGGGGCGCCTGGGTGGCTCAGTGGGTTAAAGCCTCTGCTTTGGCTCAGGTCATGATCCCAGGGTCCTGGGATCGAGCCCCCGCATCCTGCTTTCTGCTCCGCGGAGAGCCTGCTTCCTCCTCTCTCTCCCTGCCTGCCTCTCTGCCTACTTGCAATCTCTGTCCGTCAAATAAATAATAAAAATTCTTTATTAAAAAGCATCTACAAAAAACTACAGCCAACAGATATTCTCCAAAAGCAACTGCTCTATCATATTCAAATGGTAAAAGCTGATGTTTTCTCCCTATGATCAGGAATAACACAGCGACATCCACTCTTACCTCTCTTCTTCAACATTATACCAGAGGACCTAGCTACAAATAAAATAGAAGCAAACGCATTTTCCTACTCTCAAATCAAAAGAGATTTGAAAGGAAGAAATAACACCATCTTCATTCTTAGAAGACATGATTGTTTCTGTGAAAAATGTCAAACAATCTACTATAAAGCTTCTAGAACAAATGAGCTCATCCAAGTCATAGGATATAAGGTTTATGTGCAAAAATCAATAGTATTTCTATATCTTGGCAATGAACAACTGGAATTGAAATTTAAAGTGAATCACTACCTTTTACAATACCACCAGAAACATAAAATAATTATGTATAATCTAACAAAGTACATGCAAGATCTGTATCTTGAAAATATATTTTCACGGTAATGCTGTTTTTAATAGATAAAAGCCACCAACTAGATAAAATGCCAATAACAGAGGACTGGGTGAATAACGCAGGGTTCTTTCAAACAAAAGAACACTATTAAGTCACTTAAAAAGACACTGTAGATTATTATTTATCAAAATATGTTTTAAAGATTTGTTTTTTAAAAGTTGAAAATGGTATCTGCGATAATATATTCTTTGAAACCAGGTAGAAGTGTGCATAACTATGAGCTGTGATAAACATCAAGATTTAAATAACAAATACCTCTGAGTGACAGGTTGAATGTTTAAATTTTTACAACTACTTATCTGCTTTTCCTCATTTGTATACATGAATGTGCATAGCTAATGAAATAATAATAATAAATATTTTTATACATTAAATCTGGTCTGTCAGCACTCTTGTGTGGTTAAGAAGGAATGTTACAGGGTGATATACATGTATCATCTTTGTGAATTTCTCTTCATCTTTCCCATCTTCATCAGAGTAGCTCTGATGAAGTTCAATGAGGTCCCAACCTTATCATGTAACTGTACCGAGATCTGGATAGTTCAATTCAACCTTCATATTTTTCAACAGTCTAGAATCTTAATCCTAATTATATTTTCTATTCCCTTAAACTACTTTGAGATGCACTGATATTTTGACATTCATATACATATGTCATTTTCAAATTTCCTTTATTTTACCCCTACTGCATTTGGTGTGATTAATATGATACATCACTAATTCCAAGGTTAGTTTTAATCAAACAATAGTTTAAATGATCACATTTCTATTTGCATTTAAAAATATCACTTAAGTATTCACATCATGTGTATATTTAATTCAGATACTGTGGAGGAACCCAATTTCTGTTTTACTTGTACTGTCTGCATTGGAAAAAAAAATCACTAATTTACATCTTAAATTATTATTATGTTAAAATGTTCCTCAGCAGAAATCAGATCCTGAATTGTCAACAAAATCTTTTGGCTGATTTTTTTTGCAAGTCACCTATTCTACGCTCTCTATTAAAGGATTATGGAAATGAGTACACACTGGTCATTCATTGGATTTGAAAAGGGAACTCAGGGCCGTGATATGAACTCCAGCATATAATTGTGGAATTGAGTAAAAACCCTGGTAATTGAGTTAACCATGATGCATGTGCAGCCTTTAGGAGAACAAAGTGCTTGGGTTCTAAATCCTGGCTTACTGGCCAGAGCCCTTGGGGAAGTTACTTTATCTCTTTCGGCCTCTAGTTCCTCCTTTGTAAAATCATGGTAAGGTCAGTACCTTCCTCAGTGATGATATGAAGATTCATGATGTCACTACATGTGAAGTGCCTAGAATAGGACCTGGCACTCAATAAATATTATCTATTTTTATGTAATAAACTGGTGGTTTGGGGTAGGGTGGGTTCATGATCTAGATGAAATGAACATTGGATTAAAAGACCCTAATTGATCCAATGACAGTTACACAACTGGCAAAATATACCGACATTTACCTACTGAATTTCATATACCTGTGCTAATTGCTTTAGCATTACCTGCATTAGTGTAATCTTCCAATAATTAAATGGAATAAGTATTAGCATCTCCATTTCATAAGCAGCACAGCATAGTGGTAAGAGTTCAGATCAAGAATCAGATTTCCAGGGTTTTAATCATGGCTTTACTACTTACTATCTACATGATCTGGGGCAGATAATTTAAACATTCAAAGCTTCCATTTCCCCATCTCTAAAGGAGGGAGCACTTTAAGCACAAAAGGCCTACATCATGAAATTACTGTGAAGATTAAATGAGCAACTGCATATTAAGATCTTAGTGTAAGCAGAAAGAGTTAGGGGTCCCCAGAGAAAGAAAGATGAGACATAGCTATCTTGGGCCTCTGGCTATTCTCCCTGATCTGTGCCTCACTGGCTCTATTTGCCCAAGCACACTCAGGCCAGGAAATAGCCTAACCATACTGGAGACAACAAGTTAAAGGTAAAACTCCCAGTGCTTTTTCAAAAGTAAAGATTGACCCAACGCACATTCTTGAGTTGTTTTTGCAGGATTGAAACTGTGCCCCATAAGGGTTTAATGAGGTTAAAACTGTCACCAGCAAGACCCTCCATTGACCCCCTTCTTCACAGGAATACTAACCTTGTTTTAGAAGCAAACAACAGAAGGAGCTCTGCTGGCTTAGACCCATTTGTGCTGGACCAGCTACTCACGCCTCTACCTCATTATAATGTTAAATCCACCCCCCAAAAGGAGAAACATAAACCTCGTTCACATAACATACAACCTTAGGAGGCTCATGGGACCTTATGCCCACCTCTCCATATGGTGACAAAACTCCCCTTTCTGAATATTCATCCTAACCCTAAGTAAAAGGAACCCACTCACCCTTGCTCAGAGAGTCACCGTTCAGAAACGATTCTCTGTGATGCCCTTATTGCTGCAAATAAAGTTTCCCTTTGTGTGACAACTCCACCTGGTGTAGTCTCTACCTGTAACTCACTAAGGAATGAACTCACCTTAGTTCGGTTACAATGGAACATAAAAAAGGTCAAGAATTCTTAGCAGTTATTACTACTACTAGAACAGATGATCATAAATACATTGTCCCATGTCACAAAGTTGCCTAATTCTCCATTTGATGTTTTTTGTATGGTTCTGTACGGCTTGTGATCGCAATTCAATTCTCCATTCTTGGTTTCAGTGAGGATCCTCATCTTTAAAATAAGCGTTGTGAAAGGAGCACCTGGGTGGCTCAGGGGGTTAAGCCTCTGCCTTTGGCTCAGGTCATGCTCTCAGGGTCCTGGGATCGAGGCCTGCATCGGGCTCTCTGCTCAGTGGGGAGCCTGCTTCCTCCCCTCTCTCTGCCTGCCTCTCTGCCTACTTGTGATCTCTCTCTCTCTGTGTCAGATAAATAAATAAAATCTTTAAACAAAATAAAACAAGTGCTGTGGTCTCTTGCTGTACTGTACAGCTCTCCTGCTCTAAAAAGTGATTCCTGGATGGACTGAGATAGTGTAAAGGAAAATTTTAGAATTTTAAGTACATATTTAGGGAATGGAAAAGACTGAAATTAATGAGACACAAGTTCCAAACAAGAGGTAAGAAAAAAATAACAATAAACACAAAGCAAAAAGAAGGGAATGATAGAAATAAAACTCAAAAAGAAATATTGATAAAAACAATAGAACTGACCAACATCAGAAGTTCATCATCTGATGAGACAAATATTGAAAATGAAAAAGAGGGCCTTAGTAAGATACTGTAGAAATGTAAAGATAATAAAGTGCTACTATGAAGAATAGGTGCCCATAAACTTGAAAATCAGATTAATCATGTTTTTAAGAATTTGCTTAAACTGATCAAGAATGTATGGACTAAAAGTACCAGAGAGACTGAATTAGTAGTCAAACAAATCTAAGCTCAAAATAAGCAGATCCCATGTTGATTTCTTTTCCTCCTGATTGATTTGAGATTGTTCCTGAGAGAAGGCAGTGAAGTCTTCAGTGGTCTTCAAGGTTTTTATTCTCAATCCCCAAAAGAATTTCTAAGAAAAATGTGCCTCTTTGCTGCTTCCAAAATGAGCAGAAATGAACAAAAAAAAAAGCCTGTTTTTGTCATATCCGTAAGTTGGTCTAAGGAATAAAATCTCCCACATACTGTGAATAAATAAGACTATTAAATCATTGGGTCGCCTGGGTGGCTCAGTGGGTTAAATCCTCTGCCTTCGGCTCAGGTCATGATCCCAGGGTCCTGGGATCGAGCCCCGCATTGGGCTCTCTGCTCTGTGGGGAGCCTGCTTCCTCCCCTCTCTCTCTGCCTGAACCCTCTGCCTACTTGTGATCTGTCAAATAAATAAATAAAATCTTAAAAAAAAAAACTATTGGGGTGCCTGGGTGGCTCAGCAGGTTAAGCCTCCGCCTTCGGCTCAGGTCATGATCTCAGGGTCCTGGGATCGAGCCCCACATCAGGCTCTCTGCTCAGCAGGGAACCTGCTTCCCTTTCTCTCCCTCTGCCTGCCTCTCTGCCTACTTGTGATTTCTGTCAAATTAATTAATTTAAGAAAAAAAAGACTATTAAATCATTATTTACTACTCACCATTATCTACTTTAAATATACATAGTTCTTGTTCTTCCTTGACATCATACATCCATCCATTGCCAAGATTTTTATAACATATTTTCATACTCAAGTATCTATAATTAAGTCACAGAAAAACATACATAAATTAAAATTAATTTTTAAAAATTTCTTATGAACACAATGCTCTTTGTGTTATTTTTTTCTTCTGGATAGATTTACAATTACACTTATCTCCATTATATAATTAAGACAATATTAATATTAAATGTTTTGATAAAAATTATTAAATCTAAAAATGAAATTTATTTCAAATTCATCTCTGGATACATCAGATGAGGATAGGCTCTTGATTAATTGATGTATCTCTGAACTAATACCACTTTTTGGCAGAATGAGATAGAGTACACCACCAATTCTATCCCTCTTTTACATTTTTGGATATGTAAGGGCCAAGAAACTTTGTTCCCTTAAACAACGACTAGAAGGAGTTCAGTATAGCAAAGTCACTCAATTCCCTAAACACTTTTTGAATTATATGCCCAAATAACTTAGCCATATTTCATCAAAAACTATATTTAATGATCTATCAGTGGGCAAGCCTATTAAGTCCACCTGACATCTCTTCTCAGGCCGATCAATTTCAGGAGACAATACAGAGAGCAAATGGAAATGCTACAGATTGCCTATGTATTCCCAGGGGTCTAATTCACTCAAACTCAAAAATCACTGCTTTATTGTACCATCTTAAAATTGGAAGTTGGCTTAACATAATTTTTTTTATTTAAAAAATTAGAAAAACCTAAAGCAAAAATGTTAACATTTGTTAAGTTGGGATGTGAGGATATAGGTGTATTTCTTCTAGTATTCTCTTTACTTTCTGTGAATTTTAAATAACTCCATTTAACATAACTCATTCCAATTTGACAATGGTTAAAAACACCTAATGGGAACATTTTGTTCAAGTCGTGGTATGAGCCCCGCCTGATGTGAAGCACACCTGCTGCCACTGTGGCATTTAGCTGCTTTAATTTCTCAGATTTCACTGTGAAGTTCAAGATGTACTTTTTTGAATAACAATTTAAAATCCACTGAAGAGCATGTAGAGAGCATGAAGGTTTATCCTCTATGTTTGGAAAGCCCCAGATCATGGCTTATGTGGATGCTTCCACCAGCTCTCTATGACCACTTACCACACCCATGCTCACATATTCTGAAAATGCCCTTTGCAGACAGATCCTTGAGAACAGAATTATAGCCAAGGTTTGACAACCAGGGTATCTAGCTTATGAACTGATGGGGTTTGGACAGGGAATGGTACGACTCTGCAACTACTTAGCCCAAAGAAGGTGACCTAGAGAGTAAATACTAAGCTTGAGCACACACGTTAGATGGCCAAAGCCAAGTAGTTTTCAATGGGTAGTACAACACCAAGGCTCTAGAAGGATCATTGGAAAAGCAGCCTGTTAGGGGAGAAAAACTACAGACTGAGGAGTCAGATGATGTGAGTTCCAATTCTGGTTCTCCTGCCATGTGCCAGCTTAGTGCTCTTAAAACATATCACGTAATCGATGCCTTAGTTTCGCTGTATATAAACTGGGGGTTACAACACCTATCTGAAAAGACTGTTGTGAGGTTTAAATTAAATGAGAGGCTTTTACATAATAGGTCCTGGTCAAGTCTAGCCTGGAGGATGCATTCACTCAAAACATGTTTCTTTCATATTGTCATTTTCTAAAAGACATTCTCACGCCATTTTAGGGATTGAGAGTAGAGAAGATTAAATGGATGGTACCTGGATCTGGGCAGTGGAGAGTTCTGGGTGGACAGTCATATGCAGGCTTGAGAGCTAGTTAAAGAGCTCTGGTATCCGTCTGGGTACAATTCCTGCCCCTGACACTTTCTAGATGTAAAACATAGACACATCACTTTAGCTCTCTGTGCCGAGTCCCTCAACGGTAATACTGCTGCTTTGGACTGAATGTTTATGTCCTAAAATTCATATGTTGAAACCTAATCCCTAATGTGATGCTATTAGGGAGGTGATTAGGGCTAAGAGTGGAGCCTTCTTCATTAGGATTGGTGCCCTTATAAAGGGGGTCCCAGAGAGCTTCCTAGCCCCTTCCACCACATGAGGACACAACAAAAAGCCAGCTGTCCATGAACAAGGACGTGCATCTCCACCAGACACCGAATCTGCCAGTACCTTGATCTTGGACTTCCTAGACTCTAGAACTGTGATGAATAAATTTCCACTGTTTTTAAGCCATCAAGCCATCAAGACTAAAAGACTCACAGGATTGTTATAAGGAATTAAAAAAAGGGATAATCAGTGTAAGACTCTGGCATTTTTCTTGGCACACAGTAAACACTCAGTGTTAGTTATTCTACCCAAGTACACACCCAGTTTTATTCAAGACCTTATTGCCTGCAAACCATGCCTACATGAGTTTCCATTACAGCTGTGTCCTCAAAAAACTGCTGAATGGTTTAGCTGATAACCAAGGTGGATAATCGTTCTTTTATAGTCTCGCTTCTCAAAGTATATTCTGCAGAGACCAGCAACACCAGTGTTATCTGGGAACTTGTTAAAAATGCATAATTTCGGGGCATCTGGGTGGCTCAGTGGGTTAAAGCCTCTGCTTTCGGCTCGGGTCGTGATCCCAGGATCCTGAGATCGAGCCTCACATAGGGCTCTCTGCTCCGCGGAGAGCCTGCTTCCTCCTCTCTCTCCATGCCTGCCTCTCTTGCCTACTTGTAATCTCTGTCTGTCAAATAAATAAATAAATAAAATCTTAAAAATGCATAATCTCAAGCCCCACCCCAGAACTACCGCATCAGAATTTGCATTTTTACAAGATGCCCAGCTGATTCTTGTGCATGTCATAGACTAGAAGTGTGGATTTACACCTCCACCTACAGTCTTGTCCCCACTGAAATATCTCACAGTCTGGCAGCAGGCAGAACTCCCTCTGGTACCTTCAAGAAAGACTTCACTGTGACCTTGATCTCTTTCAGAAGTTCTCCGTGTCCTCTCTGGTCTGGCCAGCCCTTCCAGGACAGGGACAGTTAGATTTATTTCTGCTTCCCCTCCATTGGGCAGGGGGAACGCCCCAGCACTGAGCACAGCGTTGCTTAGCTTGGTCCCTCCTACTAGACAGTACACTCCCCAAAGGCAAGGGCTGTGCTTTTTGCTTCTTCTGTGTCCTACCCTTTCCCTTAGCTCTTCAGTGTAAAGTAAGCACAGCAGTTATCCTTGGTGTCTCGATTATCATCATTTCAACAGACTTTTCTGGAGGGAGAGATTTTCTAACTGCCATGGCTCAGGGTAGCAGTTCAAAGGGGGCATAAGAAAGAATGGTCAAAACCTGTCCTTGTCCTCCTGATTTCATTCCAGAAAGCTGCTTTCCGAACTGAGAAATGACCCTGACAAGGCTGAGTCTATTCAGGGATGGCTTAGCTACTAGCCATACTGTCTGCCTACCCATCGAGCCACCTGCCCTTAAGACCCAGAAACCCTCAGAATAACAACCCTGGAGGCAGCCTGTGCACCAGCAATGGAGTAAGAAGAAAGACTGATTTGGAAAAAATTCTCTTTTCTCTTTATCTTTCCAGGCACTGCTAAAGAACGTAAGAGAAGGGGGAATAAGTTTGAACTTGGCTGGGCACCATACAAACCACTCTATGCAGATTATTTACATTAGTTGTTTCTTTTTATATGCTTTCTAACTCACAAAAATTTGTAAGAATAGTGCAAGGAATTTCTGTATTCCTTCACCTACCTAGAATTGCCAGTTGTTTACATTTTTATTTGTTTCATCATTTTATCATTCATTCTTATTCTCTTGCTCTCTCTCCATACATATACTATGTATACATTTCCTCCCCTCCAGGGGAATTCTACCGAATATTTATTTTTATTTTTATTATGTCCAGTTAGCCGCGGTACAGTACATCATTAGGTTTTAATGTAGTGTTCAGTGATTCATTAGTTACATATAACACCCAGTGCTCATCACCACACGTGCCCTCCCTTTAATACCCATCACCCAGCTACCCCATCCCTCCACCCCGTTCCCTTCTGAAACCCTCGGATTGTTTTCCGGAGTCCAGAGTCTCTCATCGTTCATCTCCCTCTCTGATTTCTCCCCCTTTAGTTTTCCATCCCTATACTATGTATACATTTGACCCTTGAACAATGCATGGATTAAGGACACCCACCCCCATGCAGTCAAAAATCTGTGTATAACTTTTGACTCCCCCCCAAATTAACTACTAATAAATAGCCCATTATTCACCAGAGCTTTACCAATAACACAACAGTTGATTAACACATATTTTGCATGGTATATGTATCCTATGCTGTATTCTTATAATAAAGTAAGCCAGGGAAAAGAAAATGTTATTAAGAAAATCATAGGGGCGCCTGGGTGGATCAGTGGGCTAAAGCCTCTGCCTTCAGCTCAGGTCATGATCCCAGGGTCCTGGGATCGAGCCCCGCATCGGGCTCTCTGCTCCGCGGGGAGCCTGCTTTTCCCTCTCTCTCTGCCTGCGTCTCTGCCTGCTTGTGAGCTCTGTGTGTCAAATAAATAGATAAAATCTTTAAAAAAAATCATAAAGAGGGTGCCTGGGTGGCTCAGTGGGTTAAAGCCTCTGCCTTCGGCTCAGGTCATGATCCCAGGGTCCTGGGATCGAGCCCCGCATCGGGCTCTCTGCTCAGCATGGAGCCTGCTTCCTCCTCTCTCTCTGCCTACTTGTGATCTCTGTCTGCCAAATAAATAAATAAAATCTTTAAAAAAAGAAAATCATAAGGAAGAGAAAATACCTTTACAAAATTACTGTGCTATATTTATTGGAAAAAATCCATGTATAAGTGGACCTGAGCAATTCAAACCCATGTTGTTCATGGGTCAACTATATATTTGTACACATACACACACACACACACACACCCATGCATCTAATTTCTTTTTCTGAACCACCATAAGATAGAAACATTGTGCCACACAACTCTTAAATATTACAATGTGTATTTCTTAAGAACAATGCCACTTTTTTATTGTGGTAAAATACGTAGAACATGAAGTTTAACATCTAAATTATACATTTACTTGATAAATGTACAATTCAGTAGAACTAAATATTTTCACACTGTTGTGGAACCATCACCACTATCCACCTCCAGAACTTTCTCATCATTCCCAAACCACAACTATGTACTCATTAAACAACTCCCCATTTCCCAGTCCCTCCAGCCTCCAATAACTACCATCTAGTTTCAGCCTCTATGAATTTGCCTACTCTAGGAACCTTGTAAGCTACATGAACTCATACGGTATTGTCCTTTTGGAACTGGCTTATTTCACTTAGCATAATGTCTTCAAGGTTGTAGCATGTGTCAGAATTGCCTTCCTTTTTGAATAGCATTTCATTGTATGAGCGGACCACATTTGTTTATGCCTTCTTCCATTGAGGATACTTGGATTAACTCCATCTTCTGGCTATTGTGAATAATACCACTATAAACATGGGTGTACAAATATCTGTTCAAGGGCCTGCTTTCAATTTATTTGGCCATACAGGGACGCCTGGGTGGCTCAGTTGGTTGGGCGGCTGCCTTCGGCTCAGGTCATGATCCCAGCATCCTAGGATCGAGTCCCACATCAGGCTCCTTGCTCCACAGGGAGCCTGCTTCTCCCTCTGCCTCTGCCTGCCACTCTGTCTGCCTGTGCTCACTCTCTCTCTCTCTCCCTCTCTCTCTGACAAATAAATAGATTTTTTTAAAAAGTGTTTTATTTGGCCATACACCCAGTGGAATTGCTATATCATATGATAATTGGACCCGAATTTTTTTCAGAAATCATTAAACTCTTTTCTGTATGTTTTGCACCATTTTACATTCCCACCAGGAGCGCACAAGGGTTCCAATTTCTCCACAACCTCACTAACACTTATTTTAACAATAGCTAACCTAATGGGTATGAAGTGTTATCTTATTGTGGTTTTATTTTCATTACCCTAATAATAGTGACATTGAGCATCTTTTATATGCTTGTTGTCCATTTTTATATTTTCTTTGGAGAACTCTCTATTCAAGTCCTTTGCCAATTTTTTTAAGTATATGTGCTGCCGAAGCGAGCACCCTTTGCCAATTTTTAATTGTTTTGTTACTGTAGAGTTGTAGGGTTTTTAAAAAATTATATTTGGATATTAATCCCTTATTAAATATATAATTTGCAAATACTTTTCCCAATTTGTGGGTTACATTTTTACTCTATTCATAGCATTTCTTTGTTGCACAAAAGTTTTTTATTTTGATGAAGTCTAATTTATTTTTTTCTTTTGTTGCTTGTGCTTTTGGTGTCATATATAAGAAATCATTGCCAAATCTATTTTCATGAAGCTTTTCCCATTTTATTCTGAGTCTTATAACTTTAGCTATTATATGTAGGTCTTTAATTCCCTTTGAGTAAATTTTTGTATATGATATAAGGTAAAGGCCCAAATTCATTCTTTTTTTTTTTTTTTTAAGTAGGCTCCACACCCAGTGTGGAGCCCAGCACGGGGCTTGAACTCACAACCATGAGATCAAGACCTGAGCTGAAATCAAGGGTCGGAGGCATAACTGACTGAGCCATCCAGGTGCCCCCCACCCCAACTTCATTCTTTTACATTTGAATATCAAGTTTTCCCAGGACCACTTTTTAAAAGTCTACTTTTCCCCATTGCCCATTCTCCTGGTGGCGCCTTGATCTTGGACTTGCAGCCTCCATAACTGTGAGAAAATAAGTTGGTTTGTTTAGGCCACCCAATCTGTGGTATTCTACTATGGCAGCCCAAGCAGATTTAACAAATTTGGCTGCTTTTTAAAAAACATCGAGTCCCTTGTATTCCTTAGATAAATCTCAGTTGGTCATGGCTTATAATCCTTTTAATATACTGCTAGATTTTATTTGCTAGTATTTTGTTTTGAGAATTTTTACATCTATATTCATGATGGATATTGATCTGTGGTTGCTTTGTCTGGCTCTGATAGGGTAATGCTGGATTCAAAGAATGAGTTATGAAGTATTCAGTCCTCTCATGTTTTGGAAGAGTTTGAGAAGGATTGGTGTGAATTCTTCTGTACATGTTTGATAAAATTCATCAGGGAGGGTATCCAGTACTGGGCTTCTCTTTGATGTGAGGTTTTTAATTACCAGTTCAAGCTCAGTTATGGATTTACTTAGATTTTTCTATTTGTTCTTGACTCAGTTTTGCTAGTTTGAATGTTTCTAGAAATTTGTCTGTTTCATCTAGGATATCTAATTTGCTGGCATGTGGTTGTTTGTAGTGTGGTCTTACAACACTTTTTATTTCTATAAGTCTATAAGTAACGTCCTCAACCTCATTTCTGATTTTAGTAATTTGAATTTTCTCTATTGCTAGATGTTTACCACCTTTGTTGATGCTTTTGAAGAGCCAGTTTTTTTGGTTCTGTTGATTCTACTGTTTTTCTCTTCTTTGTTCTATGCTTTAATTTCTTTCTTTTTAAAGATCTTATTTTTAAGCAATCTCTACACCTAGCATGGGGCTTAAACCCACAACTGTTAGATAGTCACAGGCTCTTCTGACTGAGTCAGTCAGGCACACCCCAAATTCTATTTTTTAATTTCTGCTCTAAACTATTATTTCCTTCTTTTCCTTCCTCTGTAGGGTTAAGTTTGCCCTTATTTTTCTAGTTCTTTAAAGCATAAACAGTTATTGTTTATAATCTTTCTTCTTTTTTAAAAAATTTAATTTTAGATACAGAGAAGATTAACATGGCCCCTGCACAAGGATGACACGCAAATTCGTGAAGCGTTCCATATTTTATGCGGGTTCCCAGTGAACTGCCGCTCTTTGCGGAGTAACTCTGCAGCGGAACCCGTATTGGTCAAAGTGAAAAAAAAAATAGTAAAAATAAACAAATAAATAAATAAATAAATAAAAATAAAAAATTTAATTTTATTTTTTCAGTGTTCCAAGATCCAGTGTTTATGTGATGTACAATCTTTCTTCTTAATAAATCTTTTTAAAAAGTATTTTTAAAAGGAGGGGTCTGGGAAGGCTTGGTCGATTGAGTGTCTGGCTCTCGGTTTTGGCTCTCATGGTCTCATGGGTCGTGGGATACAGCCCCAGGACAGGCTCTGTGCTCAGTGGGGAGTCTGCTTGAGGATTCTCTTCCTCTGTCCCACCCCTCACTCACTCACGTGTTCTCTACTAAGTAAATAAGTCTTTTTAAAAAAGTATAAAATCTTGGGGTGCCTGGGTGGCTCAGTGGGTTAAAGCCTCTACCTTCGGCTCAGGTCATGATCCCAGGGTCCTGGGATCAAGCCCCACATCGGGCTCTCTGCTCAGCAGGGAGCCTGCTTCCCTTCCTCTCTCTGCCTGCCTCTCTGCCTACTTGTGATCTCTGTCTGTCAAAGAAATAAATAAAATCTTTTTTTAAAAAAGTATAAAATCTTTATTTTGCTTTATAGGAGTTTATAGGTATATGTGTCCCTCTGAGCACTGGTTTCACTGTGTCTATTAAGTTTTGGTATAATGTCTTTTCACTTTCATCCACTTCAAAGTCTTTTCTAATTATCCTTGTGATCTTTTTCATCATTTTAATGTCTATAGGATCTATAGTTACGTCTCATCTTTCATTTCTGATATTAGTAATTTGTGTCTCCTGTTTTTCTTATTTAGTCTGCCTAGATTTTACCAATCTTTTCAAAGACCCAGCTTTTGGTTTAATTGATTTTCTGTATTAATTTCCTGTCTTAAATTCACTTCTGTTCTAATTCTCATCACTTCTTTTGTTCTGAGTCCTTTGGATTTAATTTACTCATTTTCCCCCTAATTTCCTAAAGTGGAAACTTAAATAATTGATTTTAAATCTTTCTTCTTTTCTAGTACATACATTCAGTGCTATCAGTTTTGTTGTAAGCACTGATCTTGCTGCATTCCATAAATTTTGAATAGTTGTGTTTTCCATTTCATTTAGTTCAGAATATTTTTAAAAGATTTTATTTATTTGTTTGTCAGAAACAGAGAATGCACAAACAGGGGGAATGGCAGGGAGAGGAAAAAGCAGGCTCCTCAATGAGCAAGGAGCCTGATGTGGGGATCGATCTCAAGATCCTGGAATCATGACCTGAGCTGAAGGCAGATGCTTAACTGGCTGAGCCACTCAGGCATCCCTTGTTCAGAATATTTTTAAGTTTCTCTTGAGATTTCTTCTCCAATCCATGTATTATTTAAAGTATGTTTTCTAGGGATGCCTAGAGGAGCCTACTTCTCTATCTGCCTGCTATTCCCCCTGCTTGTGCTTGCTTTCTCTTTCTTTGCCAAATAAATAGATAAAATCTAAAAAAAAAAAAATATGTTGTCTAATCTCCATGTATCTTGGGATTTTCCAGTTATCTGTTAGTGATTTCCAGTTTAATTCCATTGTTGTGTGTGAAAAGACACTGTGTAATTTGTATTCTTATACATTTGTGAAGATGTGTTTTATAGCCCAGAATGTGGTCTTAGTGAATGTTCCATGTAAGCTTGAGAATAATGTGTATTGTGCTATTATTGGATGTCAATTGTGCCCAGCTGATTGACAGCATTAAGTTCAACTCTGTCCTTACTGATTTTATGCCTGTTGGATCTATCCTTTTCTTTTCTTTTCTTTTTTTATTTCTTTTCAGCGTAACAGAATTCATTGTTTTTGCACCACACCCAGTGCTCCATGCAATACATGCCCTCCCCAATACCCACCACCTGGCTCCCCTAAGCTCCCACCCCCGCCCCTTCAAAACCCTCAGGTTGTTTTTCAGAGTCCATAGTCTCTCATGGTTCACCTCCCCTTCCAATTTCCCTCAACTCCTTTCTCCTCTCCATCTCCCCATGTCCTCCGTGTTATTTGTTATGCTCCGCAAATAAGTGAAACCATATGATAATTGACTCTCTCTGCTTGACTTATTTCACTCAGCATAGTCTCTTCCAGTCCCGTCCATGTTGATACAAAACTTGCATATTCATCCTTTCTGATGGAGGTATAATACTCCATAGTGTGGACCACATCTTCCTTATCCATTCGTCCGTTGAAGGGCATTTTGGTTCTTTCCACAGTTTGGCGACTGTGGCCATTGCTGCTATAAGCATTGGGGTACAGATGGCCCTTCTTTTCACCACATCTGTATCTTTGGGGTAAATACCCAGTAGTGCAATTGCAGGGTCATAGGGAAGCTCTATTTTTAATTTCTTAAGGAATCTCCACACTGTTCTCCAGAGTGGCTGCACCAACTTGCATTCCCATCAACAATGTAAGAGGGTTCCCCTTTCTCCACATCCTCTCCAACACACGTTGTTTCCTGTCTTGCTAATTTTGGCCATTCTAACTGGTGTGAGGTGGTATCTCAGTGTGGTTTTAATTTGAATCTCCCTGATGGCTAGTGGTGATGAACATTTTTTCATGTGTCTGATAGCCATTTGTATGTCTTGATTGGAGAAGTGTCTGTTCATATCTTCTGCCCATTTTTTAATATGATTATCTGTTTTGTGTGTGTTGAGTTTGAGAAGTTCTTTATATGGATCTATCCTTTTCTGATAGAGGAATGCTGAGGTCTACAACTATGACAGTAGATTCATTTCCTTCTCTTTGCATTTCTATTGTTTTTGCCTTACAGAGTTTGATGCTCTGTTGTTCTCTTTCCAGTAGCTACTAGGCTACTGCATTTCAAGGCTGCCATTGAGTTGGGAAGAGGAGGATGTGAATACAGAAAGTTAATACACAAGAGAGGCCTCTGTTGTTGTCAAGATATAGTTTTTTTTCTTGAATAAAATGCTCCATGGATTTTTGCAAGTCTTCAGTTAATTACCAGAGTTGTAGAAAAGTTTATTTTGACAATTTGCCATGGTTTTCCTTGCTTTCATGGAATAGTATAATTTTGGAAGTCCTTACTCCTCCATTCTGCAAGTGTTTGTTCCCTTTTAATGCTTTTTGGTTCTAGTCCCATATTGTCTCTATGACTTTGGCTTACTCTCATCACTTCTCTGGGCTCTCTTCTTCTGTATAATACAGAAAGGTCAATGGGTATGGAAGCTGGATATTCTCAGGATCATTTTTCTCATAGTCAATGAAGTTTAACTTTTCATCATGAAATACTCTGTTTCACTGATTCTAAGGCATACTTATTTTTTTAATTTTAACATCACTGATATTGGAATGCATAATTGATGTGTAAGAGAGCATTGTTTCATAGTTTAATTTTCAGCGTTTAAAAAAATTCTTAATGGTACCTAAGAGAACATCTTTTAAAAATGGCATTTTAGATTTTATATAAGGTACATTAAGTTAGTCCATTTCAGAAGGCTTTAAGGCACATTAAATTCATAGTGAGCTGATTTAATCTTTTTGGTAAGAGTGACAAGATAACATCCCATTCCTCCTCTGCATTCCCTGGACCAAGAGTCTATTGTTAGAGTTCCTCAAATGGCCACCTTCTCTATAAACCTCATAGTCTAGAAAAAAAAGGAGTAAACTTCCATCTATTGATCTTTAATCCTAGGTCATTAAAACTGGCAGGAATCCTAGAGAGTAATGCCCAACCCTCTCTTTATGCACAATAGGATATTGAGTCCCAGCCTGGCAAAAGTACTTCTCAAGGTCACAGAGATTTAGTGGCAAAGTGAGAGTTAGGACCATGGTCTCTACTAGACCAGGTTGCTCCTCCTTTATCCCTTCACTCTCAGTTTCACATTTACCTGTGTATCATTTTTCAAATCATCCTAAAGGCATTCTCTCCACCTTAATGGACAGTGAGAATGGAAACAGCTATACATTTTTAAAATCAACAAATCATGTTTGTATTTCTAGTAATGTGCTTTCCATTGGGACAAAAGTAAAAATGCTAAGACAAGCCAGAGCCCTGTTACAAACCACTAGGTTCTCCTCCTTCCAGGTACCAGCCAGATCACTGTTGGTTAGAAGGAATGTGCTGACAGCAGCCTTGTTAAACCTCAGTGGCAACCCAAATGTTATAAGTCAACTGGGTCAGGAGACGCAGGTTTTAGCTTCAGCCCTGACAACCATTACCTGGCTGTGTGAACCGAGATCTTGGTTGGTGGGGCAACATTTGGTCTGAGGTTTCTGCAGCCAAAAATGGAGCAATCTGGGAGGCAATATTTTTAGGAGAACTGGATTAAATGCCAAACAGATAGGGACTGAGAACCTTGAAAGAGCATATAACCCTTGATGTAGAAATTCAGTTTCTAGGAATTTATAAGATTACTATTATATATTATTATATATCATGTTTTAAAATATATTGTATACAAAACATAAATTACCTATTTTTCTTATTTATTACATGTTATTATAATATTAAGCATACAAAAACATATGCATATGGATGAATACAGAAATACTTGTGCATTATAGTGAAGAAATGGAAAAAATATAATGTTTAACAACATGATTAAATAGATGATAGCTCCCTTTTACAGCGAAACATTACATAGTCACTAAAAATTAAAATTAAAATGAAGAATGTATTTATGGTCATGGAAAACTTTTCACAATTGATCAAAAGGTGGGTTATAAAACAGTGTGCGAAATATAATTCCATATGTATAAATTAAAAATATATGTATCTCTATGCATAGGAAAAAAGATTGGAAGTATGTTCACTAAATGTCAGCAGTAGCTTCCTGTGGTTGGTGGAGTTAGAATTTTTTCTCCATTTGCTTGTCTATGTGTTGTGTATCTTATACCAAGATTATGTATTTTTTGAAAGTTTATAAAGTTCAATGCTAAATAAAAAGCAAGAGAGATCATTTAAAGCAGAAGAGGCTCAGGAGTGGGGAAAACAGTAAGAATGAATTCAAGAACCTGAAAAGATGGATCCTGGACAAAGGAGTGCGGGTCAGGGGAAGGCAGAGCTTTGCTGTATGGTCAAAGCTGTTTTGGCTTTCTGGAAAGCTCCTGTAGAAGAATACAGGGGATGAGTTCCATGAGCTTAAGGGCCTGTACCCCAGAGCAAGGCACTGTCTCTGGCCCATGTATCTACATACTCCTCCAAGCAACACCTAGCACAGTTCCCCAGTAAGTAGTCTCTAAATGTTTAATGACTGAATAATGATAAGTAGATCTACAGCTATTAGTCACTCATTAAGAAACAAATTTTTACATAATACAGCCGAGGCGAAAACTGCATGATTTCAGGCAAATCTCCAAATTAATATTTCAGAAAGAGGCACTTCATTTACAACATTCTGATATTTTCAAATAAATATATACACAAAGAGATTACTCACTCAGCTCTATTTCTACAACTTCACCTGAGTTTGGGGGAAGATATGCCTCCAAGCCTTGCACACTGTAAAAGATTTATTAAATTAAAATTACTTCTCATCTCTGTGAAGTGATTAAACCCAAGTTTGCTCTGAAAGGACTTAGAGCGGTCAACCTTAATCTAGTTCTCACTCTGGCACTGACCAGCCATAGGATGCTGAACAGGTCATGTCCACCAACCCAAGCTTTCCATGTTTCCATCTGCAGTCTATCATAAACCTCCTCTGAATCTAAGGGTAATGACTCCACAGGTAGATGATAGCTACAAAAAGCCTTTGTGTCACCTGTGAAAAATATAGACTTTTGGATTCCTGCCCGAAGCCCTGTTTCCATTAGGGTTTCTGGTACTGAACACGCAGAACTCCCTTCACCCAATGGAATGATTCTGCTTGTGTTGACTCTCATGGTCAGAGTCACTGCTAAAGGACTGGGGGGACAGGTTGATCTCCAGAAAGTCTCATTAGGACTGGTATTGATGAGACAGGAAGACCCTTGACTCATCAGTGGTGACTTCTACACATAAGATTCCTCCTCAAAAATATCTCCCCCATATTCCACCAATTTGAGAGACATTGGGGTTGATCAATGAGTTTGCATATACATAGAAGTTATTTACCCATCGGTGTCTCCTGCGTTTTTATTTTTTATTTTTTTATCAACATATAATGTATCATTAGCTCCAGGGGTACAGGTCTGTGAATCGCCAGGTTTACACACTTCACAGCACTCACCATAGCACATACCCTGGTGTCTCCTGCTTTTAATCAGCTATACATAGGGAGGAAATGGTCTCATTCAAAGTTCTACGGATTCTTGGGGCACCTGGGTGGCTCAGTCGGTTAAGTGTCTGACTCTTGATTTTGGCTCAGGTCATGATCTCAGGGTCACGGGATGGAGCCCTGCATTGGGCTCTGTACTGGGCGTGGAGCCTGCTTGGGATTGTCTCTCTCCCTCTGCTCCTCCCCACGCCCACTTGCACGCATGGTTCTACTGATTCCTCTGGAGGACAGAGAAGAGAGAAATAAAAGGAAGGATACGTGAAAATGGAGAAAGGAGGTTATTCACTTACTGTCTGTCAGATTTCTCCTCTTTGGGGATTCTATTTCCCTTGGCTTGTTTTATTTCCATTTTTTCCATCTATATTAACGATACCCAGAAATTACTGTTGCCCTCTGTATTAGTGAAGGTAAGGAAAGCCAGCCTTTATAACTCAAACTTTGGTGGCTTAACAAAAATGAGGTTGTTTCTCATCTCACAATCCAATGTAAGTCTTCTTGGTTGAGCAGCAACCTCACTGTTATCTTGGACCTAGGCTCCTCGACTCTTCAGAGTCCTCCCTGTCAGTCTGATATATGAAAAAAGGGAGTGAGGGGACGCCTGGGTGGCTCAGTTGGTTAAGTGACTGCCTTCGGCTCAGGTCATGATCCCAGCGTCCTGGGATCGAGTCCAACATCGGGCTCCTTGCTCGGCAGGGAGCCTGCTTCTCCCTCTGCCTCTGCCTGCCACTCTGTATGCCTGTGCTCGCTCTCTCGCTCTCTCTCTCTCTCTCTCTCTGACAAATAAAAAAAAAAAGGGATTGAGGATCACACAGAGTTGTTAAGGGCTAAGTCTGGACAAAGTTCACTTCATTTCCACTTATATTTTATGTAGAATAGTCACATGGCCACACCTTACTGCAGGGGAGCCTGGGAATAGAGTGAGCTATGTGCCTAGGAAGAGCAGAACATGAATACTGGTGAGTGCTAAGGGTCTCTGCCATGTCCTCCAAGGTCAGGTCCTCCATTATTTGATTTTCAGTTAGAAATGGAAATCACTGGGGCACCTGGGTGGCTCAGTGGTTTAAAGCCTCTGCCTTCAGCTCAGGTCATGATCCCAGGGTCCTGGGATGGAGCCCCCCATAGGGCTCTCTGCTCAGTGGGAAGCCTGCTTCCTCCTCTCTCTCTCTGCCTGCCTCTCTGCCTACTTATGACCTGTCTGTCAACTACCTAAATAAATAAATCTTAAAAAAAAAAAGAAATGGAAATCACTAAGACTTTGGGAGGCAGTGGGTTTAATGGAAATAGAGCAGATACTGGAGGTAGACACTGGTTTTAAACCCTGGCCCTGCTATTGACCAAATCTGTGGTCTTGGTAAAAGAACTCGGCCTATGCCTTGGTTTTCTCATTATTAAAATGGGTATAATAACCATAGCTTTCTCACAGAGCTTCTAGGAAGGGTGGTTTATGTGAAAATGATCGGCATGGGAGGCGCCTGGGTGGCTCAGACAGTTAAGCATCCAACTCTTGGTTTCAGCTCAGGTCCTGGCTCAGGTCCTGATCTCAGGGTCGTGAGACAGAGCCCCGTGTTGGGCCCTGTGCCAGGCACAGAGCCTGCTTGTCCCTCTTCCTCTCTTCCTCCCTGTGTTCTCCCTCTCTCTCATGAATAAATAATCTCTCAAAAAAAATGACTGGTATGAAACTTGGCATAGAGAAGATACCCAACAGAGGGTCTCCTTTTTAAAATACTGGCAGGACTGGGGAGCTTAGGTGGCTCAGTGGGTTAAGCCTCTGCCTTCAGCTTGAGTTGTGATCTTAGGGTCCTGGGACTGAGCCCCACATCGGGGCTCTCTGCTCAGCGGGGGGCCTGCTTCCCCCTCCCCCCTGCTTTCCCCCCTGCCCCGCCCCCGCCCGGCTGCCTCTCCGCCTACTTGTGATCTCGCTCTCTGTCAAATAAATAAATAAATAAAATCTTAAAAAAAAATAAAATAAAATACTGGCAGGATAATTTCTAAACATGAGGCCTGCTGCTCCAGCCTGTCTCTCAGATATCCAACCAGGCAAGGGGGAGATAAGAAGCAATGAGATCAGAGAGCTAACGGGACTGGCAGCACATCGCAAAGGCTTCAACTGTTTTTCTTAGTGACTGGAGGAACCTCCAGTAAGGTAAGTATTAGAACTTACCTGCCAGGGTTATTTGGAGGGTTCAGTAAAATAATATATCCACGCCGAGCCCAGTGCCTGCCACACAGGGCTCGGCATTACTGTAAACAGCACTCATACTCAGGTTGACTGAGGAAAAAGGGAAAGAAATCATGGCATCCCTTCGGCTGGCCTCAGTTTTCTCAGTGATGTGGAGAAGGAGACTGGGATGTGATGGAGGTCTTACAGCAAGTCCCAAAAGCCTGGCCAGGCAGCCACGAGGACTGCTGTCTTCCTCAGGCCAGCCTCACAAGGCGATGTCTGAAGACAGAAGGAGATCATGCCTGGAAAGTTCTTTGTGCTCCAGTAGAAAAAGGTGCCCTGCGCACTGATGTCACTATTATTTTGAAAGCCCAATGCCAGGCTTTGAAATGCAGGCAGCCTCTCTTCGGTATCTCATTATGTTTCCACAGCCCATGAAGATAAAAAGCCAACTGTTTATACACAGTAGTATTTCTGGTAACTGAACTTATTAGTTTAAAAGGCAATATTTACAGAGCTCACAAAATGGCATGCTTTCTGTCCACGGAGACCTGTTTTAATTAAAGCTCTATCTTTAAAATTCATTAACCAGTTCTAAGAGATTAGGAGCTCACATATTGGATTTCAACATGTGAGCTCCACACAGTCCCTTCTGCAGGTGCAGGAGGCGAGGATTTCAACAAATGCGAGCATCTCTTCTTTCACTGGATTTCAGTGTTCTTTAAAGGCATGAGCTGCCTAGCCTCAGGAATGTCACTTTTCTCTGAGGCCTGAGCAACTCTTACGTAGACACCTCATTATTACTGTCACCTGCGCAGAGAGGGACTCAGAAGCTGACTTTCCCAGGGAAGAGGGGATGGAAATGGGAAGTTGACTATCGAGAGACAAAATGTCACCTTGCTCCCCTGCCACAATGAGGCTTTGCTCTTGTCCCCCGGAGCCCAGGCTGTGCGGACAGAGGGATGGCTGGAAGACCTCACAGAAGAGATGGTACCGTGACAGTAATTCAGCTAGGTACACACGTTATGTGCTTTGAGCCTCACAGCACCCCTAGGAGTGAGACGCCATTATCATCTTCATTTCACAGATGACGGGAACCGAGGCTCAGAGAGGCTGGGTCACTTGCTGAAAACCACGTAGAGAGTGACAGGAAAGCTGTGGGGTTGGAAAAGGATTGGCCTTTGAATTCCATCAATGGCCACTGTCCAGATGTGAGCTCTTCAGTGTCATTTCCCCGAGCTTTGGTTTGCTCACACACAAGATGGGCATGACTCTGTCTACCTCAGTGTTGTGGCAAGGATCACGAGCCACAGCACTAGCACAGAGAAGCTTACGCAGAGGTTGGCACAGCTGCCAGGCCCATGCAGGGAAGCAAGTCATACCGTGAGCCTGGGAAACAGGAAACTGGGCATCCGATCACCAGAAAGCCTGCCCCCCTGTGCCTCAACTACCTCCCTTGCAACCCTGAGTGGGAGACCAGAGACAGAAGCAGGAAGGCGCCCTGTGGAACAGCCCAGAGCACAAGGGGCTGCGGCAGCAGAGAACTAACGAAGAGGAACAGAGGCTTCATGGAATGCACTGGGGCGGGTTTTCTGGGTCCAGGATGACAGCACAGAACAATGAGATTGGGAGGCAAGAGCTGGGCTCTGCATGGGGCTTTGGCCACATCTTCTAGGAAAATAAGCTGTCACCGCCAGGTGAAAACATGAAGAAAGGCCCTTGAGAGCAATCTTGTCCAAGCTCTGCAGTTTTCATGTGGGGATACCAAGGCCTTGTGAGTGTAAGTCTGTTTTATTATATGTCCAGAGAGAAAGCCTCTTTGCTGACAAAACCACCTAATCTCTTGAAGCCTCAATTTCTTCATCGATAAATAAGTACCTACTTCATAGAGTTGCTCAAGGGTTAAATGAGAGAATGCCTGCTCCAACCCCTAGCATAGTGCCTGGTACCCCCGCTAAGCATTCAATACAGAGAAGCCCCTACTTAGCTTTCCCAAATTCTCTGCAACTTGACTCCCTGCCATAATTACCTTCATTGTCCTTCATCCCTGCTGCCCTTGAGCCATCCTTCAAAGCTTGCCTCGTTGCCTAGTGTTCATACCCATTACCTCTGACATTTAGACCCTTGCTATTAATGCTCACAAGGGTGAGGTGTCTACTTCCATGGGACTCTGGAAAATGGAGGGCCTGTCTCAGTGTTCCTACTCTGAAAGCCCCTTTGGGACAGCTGATGCCCAGAAGGATTAGCTCCAGGATCCCGCTCTGGGCAAGTCTTCCTACCAGCCGTGGCTTCTCCTGCTAAGAATACCGAGTGGGCCTCCCACAGGCTTGGCATTCAGTAGCAGGCTCCCATGGCCACCTCCTTCGGTAACCCTGAGCTAAGGCTGGTGCCTACCTCGAACCAGATCTACCCCCTTGCCAGACGCTAACACTACAATGGTAAGCGACAGGGATGCAGTCTCTCAAGCTCTATTACAAAGCTGTCATCATCAAGACAGTGTGGTACCGACACAAAAACAGACACACAGATCCACGGAACAGAATAGAGAACCCAGAAATGGACACTCAACTTTATGGCCAACTAATCTTCAACAAAGCAGGAAAGAACGTCCAATGGAAAAAAAAAAAAAAAGACAGTCTCTTCAACAAATGGTGTTGGGAAAACTGGACAGCCACATGCAGAAAAATGAAACTGGAACATTCCCTTACACCACACACGGAAATAGACTCAAAATGGATGAAAGACCTCAATGTGAGACTGGAATCTATCAAAATCCTTGAGGAGAACACAGTCAGCAACTTCTTCGACCTCAGCCGCAGCAACTTCTTCCTAGGAACATCACCAAAGGCAAGGGAAGCAAGGGCAAAAATGAACTATTGGGACTTCATCAAGATCAAAAGCTTTTGCACAGCAAAGGAAACAGTAAACAAAACCAAAAGACAACTAACAGAATGGGAGAAGATATTTGCAAAGGACATATCAGATAAAGGGCTAGTATCCAAAATCTTTAAAGAGCTTAGCAAACTCAATACCCAAAGAACAAATAATCCAATCAAGAGATGGGCAGAGGACATGAACAGACGTTTCTGCAAAGAAGACATCCAGATGGCCAACAGACACATGGAAAAGGGCTCAACATCCCTCGGCATCAGGGAAATACAAATCAAAACCACAATGACATACCACCTCACACCAGTCAGAATGTCTAAAATTAACAAGTCATGGAATGACAGATGCTGGCGAGGATGCAGAGAAAGGGAAACCCTCCTCACTGTTGGTGGGAATGTAAGCTGGTGCAGCCACTCTGGAAAACAACATGGAGGTTCCTCAAAAAGTTGAAAACACGGCTACCCTATGACATAGCAATCGCACTACTGGGTATTTACCCTAAAGATACAAATACAGGGATCCGAAGGGGCACGCGCACTTGAATGTTTATAGCAGAAATGTCCACAATAGCCAAACTATGGAAAGAATCTAGATGTCCATCAACAGATGAATGGATAATGAAGAAGTGGTATGTGTGTGTATATATATATATATATATATATATATATATATATATATATATATATACAGTGGAATACTATGCAGCTATCAAAAAACCCAAAATCTTGCCATTTGCAATGATGTGGATAGAACTAGAGGGTATTACGCTAAGTGAAATAAGTCAGTCAGAGAAAGACAATTGTCATATGATCTCTCTGGTATGAGGAATTTGAGAGGCAGGGCGGGGGGTCGTGGGGTGTGGGGAGGGAAAAATGAAACAAGATGGGACCAGGGAAGGAGACAAACCATAAGAGACTCTAAATCTCAGGAAACAAACTGAGGGTTGCTGGGGGCATGGGGGGAGGGATAGGGTGGCTGGGTGATAGGATATTGGGGAGGGTATGTGCTATGGTGAATGCTGTGAATTGTGTAAAACTGATGATTCACAGACCTGTACCCCTGAAGCAAATAATACATTATATGTTTTTTTTTTAATTTTTATATATTTTTAAAATTTCTTTTCAGTGTTCCAGAATTCATTGTTTATGCACCACACCCAGTGCTCCATGCAATGCGTGCCCTCCATAATACCCACCACCTGGCTCCCCCAACCTCCCACCCCCGCCCCTTCAAAAACCCTCAGGTTGTTTTTCAGAGTCCATAGTCTCTCATGGTTCACATCCCCTTCCAATTTCCCTCAACTCCCTTCTCCTCTCCATCTCCCCATGTCCTCCGTGTTATTTGCTATGCTCCGCAAATAAGTGAAACCATATGATAATTGACTCTCTCTGCTTGACTTATTTCACTCAGCATAATCTCTTCCAGTCCCGTCCATGTTGCTACAAAAGTCGGGTATTCATCTTTTCTGATGGAGGCATAATACTCCATAGTGTATATGGACCACATCTTCCTTATCCATTCGTCCGTGGAAGGGCATCTTGGTTCTTTCCACAGTTTGGCGATCGTGGCCATTGCTGCTATAAACATTGGGGTACAGATGGCCCTTCTTTTCACCACATCTGTATCTTTGGGGTAAATACCCAGTAGCGCAATTGCAGGGTCATAGGGAAGCTCTATTTTTAACTTCTTGAGGAACCTCCACACTGTTCTCCAGAGTGGCTGCACCA
>PISX010010007.1:0-72618 GCA_004024625.1 Mellivora capensis | reverse complement strand
GGATGATCTGTCCATTTCAGTAAGGGGCGTGTTAAAGTCCCCTACTATTATTGTATTGTTGTTGATGTGTTTCTTTGATTTTGTTATTAATTGGTTTATATAGTTGGCTGCTCCCACGTTAGGGGCATAGATATTTAAAATTGTTAGATCTTCTTGTTGGACGGACCCTTTGAGTATGATATAGTGTCCTTCCTCATCTTTTATTATAGTCTTTGGCTTAAAATCTAATTGATCTGATATAAGGATTGCCACCCCAGCTTTCTTCTGATGTCCATTAGCATGGTAAATTGTTTTCCACCCCCTCACTTTAAATTTGGAGGTGTCTTCGGGTCTAAAATGAGTTTCTTGTAGGCAACGTATTGATGGGTTTTGGTTTTTTATCCATTCTGATACCCTGTGTCTTTTGATTGGGGCATTTAGCCCATTAACATTCAGGGTAACTATTGAGAGATATGAATTTAGTGCCATTGTATTGCCTGTAAGGTGACTGTTACTATATATTGTCTCTGTTCCTTTCTAATCTACTATTTTTAGGCTCTCTCTTTGCTTAGAGGGCCCCTTTCAATATTTCCTGTAGAGCTGGTTTGGTGTTTGCAAATTCTTTCAGTTTTTGTTTGTCCTGGAAGCTTTTTATCTCTCCTTCTATTTTCAATGATAGCCTAGCTGGATATAGTATTCTTGGCTGCATGTTTTTCTCGTTCAGTGCTCTGAATATATCATGCCAGTTCTTTCTGGCCTGCCAGGTTTCTGTTGATAAGTCTGCTGCCAATCTAATATTTTTACCATTGTATGTTATAGACTTCTTTTCCCGGGCTGCTTTCAGGATTTTCTCTTTGTCGCTAAGACTTGTAATTTTTACTATTAGGTGACGAGGTGTGGACCTATTCTTATTGATTCTGAGGGGGGTTCTCTGCACCTCCTGGATTTTGATGCTTGTTCCCTTTGCCATATTAGGGAAGTTCTCTACAATAATTCTCTCCAATATACCTTCTGCTCCCCTCTCTCTTTCCTCTTCTTCTGGAATCCCAATTATTCTAATGTTGTTTCGTCTTATGGTGTCACTTATCTCTCGAATTCTCCCCTTGTGGTCCAGTAGCTGTTTGTCCCTCTTTTGCTCAGCGTCTTTATTCTCTGTCATTTGGTCTTCTATATCACTAATTCTTTCTTCTGCCTCATTTATCCTAGCAGTAAGAGCGTCCATTTTTGATTGCACCTCACTAATAGCTTTTTTTATTTCAACTTGGTTAGATTTTAGTTCTTTTATTTCTCCAGAAAGGGCTTTTAGATATCCAGAGAGGGTTTTTCTGATATCTTCCATGCCTTTTTCAAGCCCGGCTAGAACCTTGAGAATCGTCATTCTGAACTCTATATCTGACATATTACCAATGTCTGTATTGATTAGGTCCCTAGCCTTTGGTACTGTCTCTTGTTCTTTTTTTTGTGGTGAGTTTTTCCACCTTATCATTTTTTCCAGATAAGAGTATATGAAGGAGCAAATAAAATACTAAAAGGGTGGCAGAGACCCCAGGAAAATGCCCTTTAACCAAATCAGAAGAGACCCCAAGTCGTGGGCGGGGGGGCGGAGAAAGGGGATAAAAAGAAGTTCAGAAAAAAAAAATTTAAAATAAAACAAAAATATAAAAAAAAAGAAAAAATATAAAAAAGAAAAAGAAATATATATATATATTAGACTGGTGACTAGAACAGGGTCACCCACTTAATTGTGGGGTATTTTGGTCTCTTAGAAGAAAGTACCTCCCAAAATTTTAAAGAATGAAAAATGTATATAAGAGTAAACACAGTGAAGGGATGGAATATGCCTATAAAGATGAAAAACAAAAAAATTTTTTTTAATTTCTAAAAAAAAGGAGTTGATTAAGTTGGTTGGGAGAATAAAGAAAAAGAAAGTGGAGAGAATTTGCTCAGGCTGGAAACTAGAACAAGCCTGGAGCTAGATTTAGGGTGTCTTTTGATCCACTAGAGGAAGTTGTACCCCAAATTTTTTAGAATAAAAAACCCTTATGTGAATACAAAAAATAAAGTTAAATACTATGAAGGATAAAATATGACTATAATAATGAAGGTTCAAAAAAGATTATTTTTTTTGGAAAAGGTATTGTTAAGCTAGTTAAAAAATGTTAAAAAAGAAAAGGGTAAAAGTTAAAAAAAATTAGCAGAAAAAGAGGAAAAGAAAAAAAATAAAATTAAAGAAAAAATTGAATTAACTGCAAGACTAAAGAATCATGGGGAGAAAGGCAGGCTAATATCTTTTTCTTATGTATTGTAATTTTAGAGGAGTTTCAAAAGAGATCAAATGGAGATTAAGTCACATATGCAAATCATCATCTTCAATGAGGAGTCTCATCTGTCATGTACCTCACCAAATAACACATTATACATACAGCTGAAGTCACCTTTATGCTTATGGTTAGCCCTTTAGATTTTTTTTCTATGAATAAAAAAATAATAAAATTTCTAGGTATACAATCATGTCTTTTTCAAACACTGATTTTCGTTATTCTAATATTAATCAGAAAAAATTTAAAAAGGGCACCTGGGTAGCACAGTCAGTTGAGCATCCGGCTCTTGGTTTCAGCTCAGTTCGTGATCTCAGGGTCATGAGTCCAGCATTGGACTCCACCCTCAGTGCAGAATCTGCTTGGGACTTTTTCTCCCTCTCCTACTTGTGCTCTCTCTAATAAAGTTTTTAAAAAACAAAAAGGAAGGAAGGAAAGAAGGAAGGAAGGAAAACTTTGAAGGGACACATGCACCCAATGTTTATAGAAGCATTATCTACAATAGCCAAATTATGGAAGCAGCCCAAGGGTCCCTAGACTGATGAATGGATAAAAAAGATGTGGTGTACATGTACACACACACACACACACACACACACTGGAAAATTACTCAGCCATCAAAAAGAGTGATGCCATTTGCAACAACACGGATGGAGCTAGAGAGTATTATGCTAAGTGAAATAAGTGAATCAGGGAAAGACAAAGACCATATGACTTCCCTTATATGTGGAATTTAAGAAACAAATGAGCAAAGGAGGAAAAAAAAGAGAGGCAAACCAAGAGACAGACTTTTTTTTAAAGATTTTATTTATTTATTTGACAAAGACACAGCAAGAGAGGGAACACAAGCAGGGAGAGTGGTAGAGGGAAAAGCAGGCTTCATGCTAAGCAGGGGTTCCATCCCAGGACTCTGGGATCATGACCTGAGGAGAGGCAGATGCTTAACAACTGAGCCACCCAGGTGCCCTAAAAGACAGACTCTTAACTATAGAGAACAAACTCCTGGTTTCCAGGCGGTCAGTGTGTGGGAAGATGGGTGAAATCGGCCAAGGGGATTAAGGAGGACACTTGTCCTGATGAGCACCAGGTGATGTACAGAAGTGTTGAATCACTATGTTGTATACCTGAAACTAATAGTACCCTGTATGTTAACAAGAATTTAAATGAAAACTTAAAAAAAAAAGAAAAAATATTAGAACACTCATCTTAGTAAATATATCCCAAGGGACATGGGAGTGACTATGTTGAGCTTCATCACTGAAAATGATGTTAGACCTTAAATTTAATATACTCTCCCAATTAAGGAATTTTAGAAGATAGTTTCCATTGGGAATATGTATGACATTCTTGTGTGCAACATTATGATTTCTATGTTTTTCCATTGGTATGACCTAAGAAAATAGTTATATTGAGATACAATTTACATATTATAAAACTTACCTATTTTCAGGTGTGTAGTTTTGGTAATTACAATAAGTATCCTCTTAATCCCTTTGATCCAATCTACCCATCCATCATCATCCACTTCCTCTCTGCCAACCACCAGTTTGTTCTCTGTATTTAAGAGTCTGTTTTGTCTCCTTTTTTGTTTGTTCATGTTTTGTTTCATAAATTCCACATGAGTGAAATTATATGGTATTTGTCTTTCTCTTTCTGACTCATTTCACTTAACATTAAATCCTCTGTCTCCATCCAAGTTGTTCAGATAGCAAGATCTCATATGAATTAATATTCATATATATACACTCACACACATATATATGTATATATTATACGTGTGTGTGTATATGTATATACACATACACACACCCCACTTCTTTATCCATTCATCTATTGATGGACACTTAGGTTGCTTCTGTATCTTGGCTATTGTCAATGATGCTGCAATAAGCATAGGGGTGCACATATCTTTTTGAAGTAGTGTTTTTGTTTTCTTTAGGTAAATACCCAGTAGTAGAATTACTAGATCATATGGTAATTCTTTAATTTTTTGAGCAACTTCCATACTGTTTTCCACAGCGACTGCACCAAGTCACATTCCCACCAACAGTGCAGTGCACAAGGTTTCCTTTTCCTCCATATCCTCACCAGTGCTTGTTATTTCCTGTGTTTTTGAGTTTAGCCATTCTGACTAGTACGAGGTGATATCTCATCATGGTTTTGATGATGAGTGATGTTGAGCTTCTGTTCATACATCTGTTGGCTATCTATATGTCCTCCCCTTGGACAAGTATCTATTCAGGTCGTCTGCCCATTTTAACCAGATTATTTACTTTTTTAGTCTTGAATTATATGAGTTCTTTGGATATTAACCCCTATTGGATATATCATTTGCAAATATTTTCTCCCATTCAGTAGATTGCCTTTTTGTTTTGTTGATGGTTTCCTACACTGAGCAAAAGCTTTTTATTTTGGTGTAGTCCCAATAGTTCAATTTTGTTTTTCCTTCCCTTGCCTGAGAAGACATTATCTAGAATTTCTATGGCCAATGTCAAAGAAATGACTGGCTATTTTCTTCTAGGAGTTTCATGTTTTCAGATCTCACATTTAGATCTTTAATGCATTTTGAGTTTATTTTTGTGTATGGTACAAGAAAATAGCCCAATTTCACTATTATGCATGCAGCTGTCCAGTTTTCCCAGTACCATTTGTTGAAGAGTGTCTTTTTTTTTTTTTTAAGTTTTATTTACTTATTTGAGAGAAAGTGCAAGTGTTCATGAGCAGGAGGAAGGAAAGGGGCAGAGGAATAAGTAGACTCCCCAACTGAGCAGGAAGCCCGACCTGGGGCTCTATCCCAGGACCCTGAGATCATAACCTGAGCTGAAGGCAGACACTTAGCCAACTGAGCTACCTGGGTGCCCCGAAGAGGTTGTGTTTTCCCCATTGTATATTCTTGACTCGAATTGTATTTTTATTATGTAATTTCTAATTTTATTGTAGGTGATCTCAAGTTAATATTGCTCATTAATTTTGATTTTTTAAAAATCTGTTTTTATATTTTTTAAGATTTTATTTATTTATTTGAGAGAGAGACAATGAGAGAGAGCATGAGCAAGGAGAAGGTCAGAGGGAGAAGCAGACTCCCCGTGGAGCTGGGAGCCCGATGCAGGACTCAATCCCGGAACTCCGGGATCATGACCTGAGCCAAAGGCAGTCGTCCAACCAACTGAGCCACCCAGGCGTCCCTGTATAATCTGTTTTTAAATTGCACTAAATGCTTTGTATCCTATCCTTTGGTCAATTTTTGTCTAAGACTTAAACATATTTAAAAAGATATCTCGGTTTTTCTCCCACCACCATTAGACTATGAAATTCACATGTCTCTTTTTTGCTATATTCTTAGCACCTAGAACATTGGTACATCAGCTCAGCAAATTCTTTAGAGCTGTCTTTAATTTTATTCTTTCCACTGCTGCTAAATTACAAGTATACGTTAAGGAGTTGTTAGGTAGATTACCTTATGAAAGAACAATGAATAAAAACAGACATAACAGGTAGTGTTAATTAAACATAGTAACAGACACTGAGTTCCTAGTATGAAGCAAGACAGTCTAAGAATGTAATACCAACAGAATTCCTACCCTCGAGGCCTATGAAGATGCACAGGTTAACAAGTAACTTTGATATGGTTTACTAAAAGGTAGGTAAGCATAAAATGGCATGGAATTAAGAGATGAGAAAATCTTTAGTTCGGCAGCGGAAGAAGGTAAGGCAAGTTTATAGCAGTAAATAGAATCTTATTAAGGATAAGGAAACCAAAACTCAAGAAACTACAGTGCTGCTCAAGATCATAAGGCTAGAGATCACAAAAAGAAGATCTAACTCCCAGTTCTGTGCTCTTTCCATTACACCTTACCATCAGTACTTTACAGCAACCCCCAAAGACTAACAGAACAGAGTTTAGAGAGTTACAAAATAAAATGTGGGTGTTATTCATCCTACCGCATGTCCCTTTAATACAGAAAAATCAAGGACTGTACAAAATTGTGAAAGTTAGCCATGTATCATGTAGTTCCAACAACTCGTGAATTGATTGACCCATAAAAAGAATGCACCCTACAAGTGTTGGTTAAATGTATTTCACCCAAGATTTAAACACCCCAGTCCAATCAATGTGACTTAAAGATAAACAGAACTATTAAATGATATGTATGTGTGGGTGTAATACATTTTTTTAAAAATGTTAAGAAAGGGTCTGCAGTAAATGTTTAAAATAGCAAGGTCCAAAAACAAGGATCTGCCAGCCATTATTCAGCACTTTCCAAAGAAGTGAGACGCTGAATCCATAGATCTAAGTCCATAGATCTAAAGTCAATATAGAGAGACATTCTTTTAAGGGAAGGGATGGTCTTTAGGCTTTTCCACATCTCTCAAGACTATCCAATTACATATGGCTACCAAGCAACCTTCCCATGACTAATTTGCACCATCCATCTCCCCAGCACATGTTGAGCCCACAACCCTGACTTTGGAACATTAAGATGTTTAATCCTTCCCTCTGCTATTATAAATTAATAAACTGGCATTCTGAATCCATGTCAGTTTTTGGTGGTTAAAATGAAATTACCCTAAGAATCTGCTCAGTTCTGAGAGCATTCAAAACTTAAGACCATACTCTAAACCAGTAATTGAAAAAGTGATTCAGGTCACAAATGGATTTGATTTGGCTTGCAAAGGAAGAGAAAAAGGAGAAAGAAGGGAAAAAAAAAAAAAAAGAGGAGAGTGAGGTGGGAGAGGAGGAGGAGGAAAGGTGGGAGAAGGGAAGATACTCTAAAAAAATCTGGATATTTCACATTAAAATGCATCTTCCCAGCTTCTTTTGAAAACTGAGGCTCTGGCAGTCCCGGGGCTGCATTACCACAGAGTAAAGCTGGCACAGAGTAAAGCTGGCCAGCAGTAAGCAGCCACAGCCCCCTTTACAGGGGACATTTGCTTTCTAATTCATCGTAGACAAACCACTCCTTTCTATTTCCCTGATACTGAGGCCAAATGTCAATTGTCATTTGTCACTCTGCTTGCAATGTTACCTTCCTTAGAAACACCAAAGAATAAAGAATAGCCACAGTTGGTGGATCAGGGCAGATTTTATAAAAAGTACAATCCACTCTTCACTTTAATTCGGCAAAACAAAGCTAGAATCAAAGAAATCAATTTACCTTAATCTGAGTCTGTTCGATTGACTTTTCCCAGATCTGCTGATCATATGCTCCAATCTGAAACAGGGAGCAGGCTATTAAATGATGCCAAGGAAAATCCTTCCATTGAGGTCAAATCTCACACAAGTCATGAAACTATTATGTATCAATAGGCTATCTGGAAATGATTATGATTCTCCGAGGTTAGAATAAATTATTGTTTCCAAGGGCCGTTTCCTTCAAAATTCTAAAGCGGCTGGATCTAAAGGTAGGTTAAAAAGCTATGTCCAAAATATTTCAAATCATTACCTTACAAGATATTTCCACTTCGTAAGGAAAACATCAGTAGGAAAACTAGAGAGGAATAAAAGGTAACAGGCAGCTCAATAAGACTGTTGACAGTATCAATCTGAGCTGTGAAGATAAAAGTTTCAGGTCTAAAAAACCCAGCAGTTTGATCAGAAGCGAACTTTCAAAGCCTTGCTGTAGCACAGCACGGTGATGCGGTCTGGAGGAGGGAGGGGACTATTCGGGGACGTGGAACTGAGTTTATGAGACCTAATGACCTTGTGCATCAGGTCTTCCATGTAAGTTGAAAGATACCATGTAGGAATTCCTGGCACTACCAAGCCTAGGAGAAACTAACGGGATATTCTTTGCGCGAGCTTTTGGAAGGAACGATGCTTTACCAAAAAAAAAAAAAAAAAAAAAAAAAAAAAAAAAAAAATTGATATTACCTTCTTTTGGTACCACGATATAGCATCTCTCTCATTTGAGGCCATCTGTGTCTCCAGGCAGGGAATGGGATTTCACTGAAAATGAAGGAAAACCAGTCGGTGAGTCCGGTTGCTGAAAGGTGCTCTCCCAGTTTGGGGAGAACGCCAAAATCGCTTCTCTCAGCCTCTCCATGAGCTGCTGACTGTCTCTCTCTGGCTGTTTGCCAGGAAAAAAAAAAAAAAAAGACAAAAACAGAAGCAAACCAAAAACCTCTGGCGCAGTGGCGCCCGGAGAAGCCTCTCTGCGATATTTGGTGCGAGTGTGTTGAGGGATGCAGAGCAGGGGAAGAGGTGCTGGCTGGAGCTGAGCTGCACCCCCCTCCTCCGCTCGCCGGCGTCCGGTTCTCACCTGGTGCCCGCTGCCCCGCAGTCCGGCGGCCGGGACCTTCCTCCTCAGTGGCCCCGGCCCCGCCATGAGGCCGGGGGCGAGACGGCGGGCCCCGCAGGTCGCATCTTCCCCCCGAGGCGGAGACGCCAGCGCGGCCGTTACCATGGAGACCGCGGAGGCCGCCCGGGCCTCGGAGGTAGCCGGCCGCCCAGCGCCCAGAGGAGGGCACTCTGTTGCCGCAGACCCGGCGCCCTCCAAGCCCGACCTACAGGGTCACCAGACGGACCCCTCCCCGCCCCCCCCCCCCGAAGCGAACAATGAACTGGGAAAGGAGGGGGATAAAAAGTGAAGGAGGTCTTCGCCCGCCGCCAGAGTAGGCTACGGCAATGGCCGAAGACTCAGTGCCGGCTGTTCGGGTGAGGAGCGAAGGCCACCCGGCGCGGGAGGCAGCGACTGCGGGGCGGCGAGCGTGCAGGCCGTGACTCAGCCAGCCGAGAGCTGGGCGAGGGCCGCGCCGCAGACCACGGTGCAACCCTGCTGCGGCTTCCGCTTTCCGGGTTTTGCTGCGAAGGTGGCTCCGCCCCCGCCCGGGCCCGGCCGCGGAGCCTCCGCGGGGCTCGGGGATAGAGGGGCTGGGAGCCACTGGAGCGTCAAGGCCAAGGCAGCTGCCTCGGATCAGCCTCCAGGTCACTTCCTCAGAAATGACATCGATTTAAAGGGGGTCGGTCCTGGTGTTCTAATAGCTCCCAGTTCCTTTGTAACACTTATCTTTGTTTTACAGGTTTCTTTGTATTTCAGTATTTACTATCCGTCTTCTCCAAAGGGCTGTGGGCTCCGTGAGGTCAGAGCCTGGGGCCTGGCACTTAGGTTCTTGACCAAATAACAGATGTTCTGAATTTACGCCGTCCTGGGACGAAGGGCGAGGTGGGCTGCGGCCTAGAGATTCGCTTCCTCTCGTCCAGGCTGATCGAGGTCGGGATAACGGAATGGTTGCGCTCCAAAATGAATATTTAAGAGAAACTTAGCAAGATTTTAAGCTGCTCTCGTCCTCTATACTGCACGAGTTTTTGTTTTTGGTTTTTGGTTTTTTGGCCATTTATGGAACACTGACCCCTAACGGCCATTCCCACTCCACTTGAAGCAGTGAGTCAGGTAATGCTAGTAACAGATAAGGATCACACCGGCTACCACTTCAGAAAGCCTAAGAAATGGGGTTCTAGGTTTTAAAAACATCATATATTAAATCGGGGTAAGGTGAAGTCCCATTTTACTGAAAGGAAAAAGCCACTAAGAAGTAAAAGTAACTCCCACAGAACTAATTTAAAAATTATTTCACCTAGGCTTGAATTATTTTTTATATTGTACACTTACGGTTTTGCTTCCTGACAGCTTTTCCCTTTAATTCTATTGGGTTTCAGGAAAAATGGCCAACTTAAAAACGGATAAATGACAAGTGAAAAGGTCATCACTGTGTATCTAAATATTTGCTTTAAGACAAATTACAAACACTTTACTTCACTGCTTAGTGCACAGAGACTTTGGGGGATGGGATTCATGGAAGAAATTGAAATCAGTAAGTTGCATTTTGGAATAGTAGGAAGTAGCAAATCATCTTCCAGGTGACCCTTTTTACCAAGTTCTCAGTGCTTTCTAAGGCTGCCACTGAGCACTGACAGCATGGGCTTAGAACCAAGAACTGCATTCAGATCCCTGCTTCAATTAAAGAACTGTGTGATCTTATGCAATTTATTCGACCTAACAAGCCCATTTTCTCACCTGTATTTATTGTTATCTTCGTACTAAATACTAAAGGCTGCGAAGGTTAAATGAGATACCCTCCTAGAAAGTGCCTGGCCCTTGGCAGTTACTCAGAGAACATTAATTCCCTTCTCGTTTCCTAATCACAACCAAGGTCTATCAGGACTTACTAAGTATCTCAAAGAGAAGTTGACACAAAAATTCCTGAGAAAAAAAATTCCATTGCATTGTGTCACTTAATACATCAATGACATCCAAAATGTCTATCACCATCTTCATTAACTAACACTACTTGCATATACTTTGAAAAATATCAACATCAATTAAAAATTTAAGATTGTCCTCTCAAGTAGATACAAGCATCAAAAGGCACAAGTGCCACAAACGCCAAGTGTAGTTTTTCTTCATCCCAAAAACTAGTTGCATCTCCGTATGATGGAATTTTCCCATCATCTGTGACCTTTTCTTTAGGGAAGAAAAGTCACAAGATTTTCTAAAAGATTAGGAAATGACAGGGTACACAGAAAGTGGGGGATTAATATTTTAAAAACAGGTTCCAGGTAGCCAGAATTCACATGCACTATTGATTTTCTCATGAAACATAAGTAAAGGACAAATCAGACTTCTGTTTATTAAAAAAATACTTTACAGGGGAAAAAAAAAACTTCTATGCATTCCATTGTCCTATTTTACAAAGAAATAGCTTAACAATTTAACACACTTAGACAGCTACAAAAAAGCACTGTGTTAAAAGGATTATTATTCACACAAATTTAGATTTAAGACTATTCATTAAAAACCTTTTTAAAACACTCGTTAATGTCAATAAACAAACTAAGGCCACACAACGCAAATAGTCCGCCAGGCAAATTATACATTTCATCTATATGCAAAGACCTCTTAGATAAATTAAAGCCACAGGAAAAAAAAAAAAGTCTTAGCTGCCAATCAAAATGGAGTTTAGTCACAGAAAACACTATTACATGAAAATTTACAACATGTGATAGAAGTAGTACATAAGTATTTCTTTAGAGAATTGAAAAGTGCTATATTAAGAGACAGTGGTCTCAACTACATGCACAAGTGGATCATAAAAAATTTATTAAGAAAATGGAAGGCCATAATATTTATGGAAATACTTGCTTTTAAAGCAACAAACTTTCAGGATGAGGATAGGCCCCTTATGTGCTAAAGAAAAACATTTGTCTTGTACATTTCCTCTACTTACTGCATGACCAATAAATACAGCTACAACTTGTTTAAAAAAAAACTTAGCAGAAATATGAATTTCTGCCATGTACTAGTGAAAGGCTCTTTTTTTTAAACCTGTAGCAATGATAAAATAGATTAGAAAGACACAAACTCAATTATCCTAAAGGTATAAATGCAAATAAATTTTAAATGGCAAATACAGATGAAAATATAATGGGCTAATATTAATGATCAAGAATATATTCACTAAGGGTTTTCTTGAATCTTGGAGTCTTGTTTCTAAATTAGTTTTCATTCTAGACACTATTTATAGAGGGAAAGGCAATAAGCAAAAGTTTCTCCAGGCATTAAGTATGAACTTTATACCTATTAAGACTGATGCAAGATGCTACAAGACATCTTTTCCTAAGGTTTGGTAAAGGGTTTTAACAAGCTCCATTTTCCCCCACAAGAGCTTGTAGTATTAGTCAACTGATATTCCAACTGTCTCCAACGGGAAAGGGCACCTCTCAAGTTTTTAATTAAAAATAATAAAGTACCAGTCAGACAAATTCTAAGCACTAAATAAGCAAATTAAAAGTACAATTAAACTTAGGAATTCATTTTTAAAGAGTTAAAACTTTGGAGGGGAAAACTAATATGTAGGTTTTTATTATTGCTTTATGAATTTGGGATACCTCTGAATCATAATCCTACTCCTAGCATATCTTGGTAATTATAGAATGATTTCTGGGGCAGGGGGAAAAGATGTTTATCCTTATTTATGAATACCATAAAATCATTCTAGTTACTAAGTTAGGAATATTCATTTATTGGGTCCTTTCCATAAGCACATTTTTAAAATATCCCTCTGCTCCACAAAATACTCAAACTTACAGCCACATTCTGCAAGTAATCTCAAAGAGTTGGCACAACAGATAATATACCAAAAAGGAAGATCAGCTTAAATTTCAGTTACAACTTCACTGCCATCACTACTTTACAAATCAGAAGACGCCAGATTGCTCCATGCCTCACTCCACCAAACCAAATAATTTCAAGATTTAGAAAAGTTGCAATCATTTGTATCACTCAACTAGGATACAACTTTGAAAGCAGTAAGGAACTCAAAATTTGAGCTTTTATATTCATCAGTCTTTAAAGCATGCTATTAAATCTAATACTCACATAGGACATTCAGTTTCCAGATACATTACTAGCTAAATGTTTCTCTCTCCATTCTATTGCAATTCTAACATACAATGAATTTATTAGTACATGATTTTAAACATTTGTATACTCTTTTAATGTGTTTTTATTGGAGGTGAGGGTAGAATGTTTATAAAAGGAAAATGGGGATTTACTTTTGATTGTAGGTCTTTGCAGATCCGCTGGTTCCTGAGTGATTATACACAGTGCTGGCTGTCAGGAGACAGTCTCCTTGTTTATTAGTAATGACCAGCTTAGATGACAGATGGCATCTGCTGGATGGCAAGTGGGAGATGGGGAAATCGGATCTTGGAAGACAAGAAAAATAAAAAATAAAAAGTTTTTGCTTTAACAACCTTGTTCTTCATGATTATTTTAAAAAGCAAATGTTGCCTGAGAAGAATTCTACTTTGCACAGCCTAGTAAAGCTCTATGAAATTCTTCTGGACAGAAAAACAAAAACAAGAAAACCCAAATCCACATACTTTTGTGATTAACCCCTCCCCCCTCCAAAACAACAAAAAACACCCTCAAAGGCAGGTCCCTTTAAAAACTAGTCTTGATAAACTAGAATTTACCCTAGAATTTATACCCAAGATTTTAAAACACCCCTGCAATAATCACATTACTTTTCATACCATTCTAATTACCTTATTTACAAAGATAACTAAAACCAACATCACTTCCAATTCATAAATGGTTTACATTGAAATGTTTCTCTATTTGTCTTCATCCTTTGTAACAGAGAATACATACATATACATATATATAAGGAATAATACAGATTCTAACTAATCACTGCAGTATTTGCTGATGGTTACTTTTCTATCGGTTTACACAGTGACCTCTATACTTTGCTAATATGCATTTAACTACACAACAATATTGCACAATGTAATATTTATATAAGATTTAGCCTATTTCAGAATATTTTAGAGAAAATTCATATTTGATATTTTAAAAGATGCAGCTAAGTTTTCATGGTGACAGACATAATAAAGCAGCATCTTTTTTGCCTATGTTAATGTAAATATTCCAAATCTCACCCTCCAGGAAAAAAAATCTCCAAATTGCACAATAACCAGGTAGATACAAGAATCTGGTCTTAGGTGTGGGGAATACTCTTCCTTTAATGAACAAAAGGCCTACTGTATTATTAACTAAGAGAAAGTGAAATGTGTATCATGTTAACATTCTAAAATAATAGAAAGTTAAGACTACACTAGCTATATGAACTGTGCCTGTTCGGAAAAAAAAATTTTTTTTTTTCTTTTTTAAATACTCAGGCACTAAGCAGTAGGTTACCTGAAACTCTAGGATGAAGTCTAGTGCCATATTCTTTATTAGGCCATAGCAACACAGAATAATAGTAAATAAACCCAAGTATTCACCAGTTAAAACTGTGAACTGAAGTGTCTCAACAGATCTTTATCATGAAGAGGTTGATGCCAAGTGACAAAAACAGTTTTTCCTAAGTTTCATGCACAAAATATGGCAGCCTCATCAGAAAGATTGATATCATTCTCTAAGTCTGATACTCGTGATCAATTTAGGAAGCAAAAGTATCCACACAATGTGTGAGAATGCTAGGTAGCAGAATGATAGAGTATCATGTCAACATTATCTCTTTTACCCAATTATCTTCCATAGTTACCATGTATTCTAGAAGAGATTAATGAACCATGGAAAATGAATGACCAAGGACTATTCATCTTTAGATATTTTTAATTGAAATATCCACTGGGCTTTAAATAACAGATACAAAAAAGACAGTTTGGATCAGAAAGTGCTGTGCTTTCTCTTTTGTTAAGAAACCAGAGAGCCACTGAATTTTCCTTAGAAACTACCGTTCTTTACGGTTGGAACTTACTTGCCCATGTACAAGATGCAGGAACTCTTTCTTGCAACCTATGCCATCTTTACCATAGAAACTGAATCTGTGTCATAACGACACAAGTACCAAAGCATAAGTCTGATCTTCTATCATAAAAACAGCAAATATGGCAAGAGACAAGGCAAGATAAAATTAAGGGAAGTGAATAATTTACCAAATAAGAATCTGTTATTCCCGAGAATTCTCAGTTTGATTTGAAGAAGAGATTGAATTGTTACCTCACACCTTAAAACAGAAAGTAGCAGCAGACCCACTATTACATACTGTACTAACGGGATAAGATACAACTCTTAACTTTGCATAATCTGTGTAAAAAAGATATGCTTGACATTTGTGGAATGTCATTTCTCTTTATAGAATTATAGGCAAGATTTCTCCAATAAAACTTAACTTAAGCCAGTTATAAAACTATAACTTCACATCAAAATTTAAAAAAGTTAAAAAATGTGTTTGAGTATGTACATATCACACAGGAGTGCTCGAATGTTCCTGTAGATTGTGTTGCTGGTCAGAGTCCAGTCTACTTTCCACCTTTAAAACTGGAATAGGCTGAGTTATCTGATCTTGCTGTAGTTTAAGTTCCGATGAAGGGAAGGACGATGAAGCAGTTGTCAAAAGCTGCATCTCTCTGTATGTTTCCTCAGATTCAGTTTTTACCCTCACACACTGCGAGTCAACTTCTAATTCTTGCTTTTCGGTTAAATCACAGTCCACAGTAGAACTGCTTTCTGTGTTGTGAGTGGCTTCCACAACCGGGTGGTACTGTTTAAGCCTTATATGCCAAGCTAAGCTGCACACTGCCGACACGGTTTTGAACTGATGAATGACATTTCTAGGGATGAAGTAAATATCATTGTCACACAGCTGAATTTTGGCGTAGCGAATGCCTTCCCGCCTCATTTGGTTTAGTTTCGCTTCATCCACCCACTGTACACACTGCAGAGAAAAGAGAAGTTGCATGATACTTCAAAATATGTAATAATTTCGCCAAATAAAATATCAGAATGAATATAGGAAAACAGTAGTAGAGCCAAATTAAAGCCAAGCAAAAATAAGTAACAGACGACTTTCTGAAATTGCCTATAATGCTTGGGAAACACTTTTCCTCATACTTTCTACCTCTCTAGTAACAAAGTACAGGTTAAAGTCAGGATGGCCTAAGGAACTATTTAAACAACTCTTCCAAAACCCAGCTAGGTATCAATAATGTACTCTCTGCCACACAGAAGGGCAACATTTACCTGCTCCTGTGTTCTTCAACCTTCTGCAGGTTAAGGACACAAAGGACAATGGGGTTATCAGCTGAGACTACTTCCAGCCAAAACTGAGCAGCTTAGACCCTCTGGCCATCTGGGCCCACCTGGCATCCCAAAGACTGCAAGCATTCTGCTTGGAAAGCTCTGTTTTAATGACTTTCTGACACACTCCACACATATCTTTTAATAGTAATAAAATTAAATTTACCATCCCATGTATCCAACTATAATATCAAATGCAAAATAAAATGGGTAACAGGTACTTATTTCTATTATCTCACTCGAAAGGTAATAAAAAAGCAAGAGTTTTACCTGGGAAACCGGGGGTTCATGAAGGTCTAACTGAAGTCTCTGTACAACATCAGTAAAATCCTCAGCATGAAAACAAATCACATCTTTGGTTATGCGAGGTTGGTCACTCCTACGATTAACAAAATCAAATTTTAGAAACACGCATCTCATAATGGAAGATGATGACAAATTTCATTTCTCCTATTCCTGGAAATGCTACTACTAGCCTAGAAGTAGACCCACAGTCCCTACAAACAGAGTGTACATTTGCTTTTTTAATCAAGATTTAAAAAATAAATAAAACACCAATAAAGCTGTTTTTTAAAAAATTAAAACTAGATCAGTTGTTACAAAATCAAAATAACAATGACTAAAAGCAGTTTCATTCTAAACTAGCTACATCTGCATCCTCTCACCACTCTGCCCCATTTCCAGGCCACCCTGTAATGTCATCATCAGGATGGAACAAAGTGGAGAGAAAACATATCAGCCACATAAATATCATGCCTTCAGTTTCCAAAGCAGAGAGGGAAAAAAAGCTAAGCAATGTACTTGAAATACTGTCAAGCTATGATTGAACTATACTTCTAAAAAAGGTTAGAGCAAACTATAGGAATACTGAAGGCCCTGAAGGTATAAATATGAAAAACAAAACAGTTTTAAAATAAGCTAAATTCAATATAGCATTAAAAATAGAATTATGAAATGATCTAGCAATTCCACTTCTGGGTATATACCCAAAAGACTGAAAGCAGAGGCAGGAAGAGATACTTGTTCACAGCAGCCAAAAGGTGGAAGCAACCCAAGTGCTCACTGAAGAATGAATGCAGAGAAACAAAATGTGCCATACACATATAATGGAATACTATTCAGCCTTAAAAAGGAAGGAAATTATAGCACTTGGTACAATATGGCTGAACCCTGAGGATATTATGCTAACAAAAATAAGCCAGTCACAAAAAACTACTGTATGATTCCACTTATATGAAGTATTTAAAGTAGTCAAATTCACAGAAACAGAAAGTACAATGAAGGGTACCAGGAGCTGGGGAGAGGGGAGAAAGGCAGTTACTGTCTAATGGGTATAGAGTTAACAGTTTTGCAAGACAAAAAGTTCTCTAAGTCTGCTTCCCAACAATGTAAATATACTTAACACCTCTGAAATGTATACTTAAAATGGCAAAGATTTTTCATTTAAAAATTTTTTCATTTTTTATTTTGTTATGTATATTTTACCACAGTTTCAAAAAAAGTCATTCCCCAACCTTTTAAATTGAGTCCACATTTTCTCAAACAACATTAACCAACCTTGTAGTTTAGTTCCCTTAACTCACCATTCACCAAACTGTACAGCTTTCAAAACCCCAACAGCAGCCGTACTCTGCCAGTCAAACCCCTGACCGACATGGTCAGCATGAGCTCTTGTCCTGTCTTCAAAGAGGACTTCACGGGGTTCACTGGTCCGAGGTAGGTACTGGAGATTTTTAATTTCATTCATTGATCTGGAGTTGATTTGGTTGTGAAGTAAAGCAGGGATAAGTATTAACAGCAATAAGGTGAAAAAGTCTGCTAAAATATCAAATTTTAAATAAGACCAAGACTAATAAGGATTCAATGATTCTGATCATGAGCATTTAACATACTATATTGTAAAGCTTAATGTGATTACCTTCTTCCCCAAGGATGTCATGGTAACACAAAAGCTGTATCTTTGATTTGGCTCAAGTGTAGTGTCAGAATACATAAAATGTAGTTTTCTAAAACTAAACTCGGAAAACACAATTCAAAATTCAAGGCTGTGTGTTTCTCTACCCCGAGCCATTTTAACTCTCAAAACATTCTACTAGACCTGATTCAAGATGGCAAACTGAGAATGTACTTGATCTCCTTCTACATTAAAATAAAGTAAAAGGCTTCAAACTAATATGGTGGGGTGAGAGAGAGGAAATGCACGAATGGATGGGAGTACAGATTAAATGGAACTGGCTATGAACTGATAACTGTTATACTGAATACATGAGAATTCATTAGATTCTCTTCTGCTTTTTTTAATATACTCAAAAATCTCTAAATATAGTAATCTAAAGGTGACAGTAAATAAATGAATAAGAACTAACAAAAGAAATGAATTAGTTAATGAACAATATCAACAAATTTCTGGAAGGTGGAAAATGATTACAAGTGTCTTGGACTAATAAAACTGAGCAGAGAAAGCCACAGGCCTAGAATACACATGAAGGGAATGGCAACTAAAAAGGCAGCTGGCCTGCCCAAAAGACCTCAGAGAAGCCTAAGAGGCAAAGGTGGGTGGCGGATGGGTGGGGTGGGGACCAGGTATAATGATGATAATAGATAGAAATGAGGTAAGGCTGAGAAAGGGGGCAACTAAAGTGAAAGTCTGTAAATAAACCAGTCAACTGCCACCCCTATGGATAAAATAAGGCCAGGCATCTACCCCCACGGAAAAGATTATGACTGACCCACCCAGCATCCATCTCTCATATTTATTTACCTGACAAAACTCTGATTCTCACTGAGTATCTGCTCCTACCCTATAAAGGACCTCATTTACAAGCTTCAGAGGCAGATCCTAATGAATCTTGACAAATGGTGGTAGGTGCATTCCCCTTGCCAGTGACTGATTTAAAAATGGGCATGAACTGATTCTGGACAGCAGTTAAGAGAGGAAATCAGCAGACTTCTGGGAAGTTTCCTAGCCCCTAAGAGAGAAGTAAAAGAAAAGATAGTTTTTTCTTCTATTGCATATAACCAGATCCATATGTGATACCTAGAACCGTACTAGTCATCCAGCAACCATAAAGAAAGCCATTGTGAGTACAAAGCCTAGGCAAAGAGAATGACAAAGCAGACCAAAGGAGAAGACCTGATTCCTTGAGGAATGTACTGAGTCACTGACCATATATATATATATGTATATATATATATATATATATATATATATATATATATATATATATATAGGTATATACTAAATGATGTGCTAGAGTAGATATATATATATACATATGTATATATATATATATAGTACCTAGAGCTAAGCTCCTGGACCACCTGATACATGGGCTAACAATTTTTTAATGAACCAATTTGAATCAAAATTTTTGTTGCCTGTAGCCAAAAGCATCCTGATAAACTTTCAGAAACAACAACAACAAGAAAAACCCTTCGTATTCTTCTCTAAACACACTGCACTTCCCATATTAATAGAACTAATGTAATTCTCTGGCATGTGGACATATCCTTTAATTTCCAGTTCTATGCCTATTAACTCTATAATGAAACCTACCTAGTGATAAGCCTCACTAAAATATAAATAGAACGCTCAGTAAGCCCAATGTTTTATTTCTAAATATGAATGTGTCAACCACGAATCACCAACTATTTGAAGATAGCCTGTAGCAGCCTGACAAAGACCAAAATAAACAATGCTGAAATATAAGAATTCAAAAGAAAGGTTAAAAGACAAAACTCAAGCGAATGTCCCAAAATCAAAAGCAAAAAAATAATAAGTATGAGGATAATCAAAATAAGAGATCTATTACTCAACCAACAGTGGTTTCAGAAAGAAGTAACAGAGAAAAATGAAAAGATAACCAAAACAAGAAAGAAAAATCTCCAAAAAAGGAGACATGAATCTTTAAAATTTAAGGGACCTACCAAACAACAAAAAAAAAGGATTAAATATAAGAATAAGAATGAAAGACCCAAATACGTCATTGTGAAATTCAACTTTCAGAGAAGAAATGAAAAAAGATTACCTACCAAAAAAAACCCCAAATTACACTGGCATTAAGACTTCTCATTAACAACAGTACACACCAGAAGACATTGGAGCAATGCTAGAAGTTTTAAGAGAAAATACATCTTCTGGAATCCAGCTAAACTATCAATCCTATTTAATGAGAGAAAAATATTTTCAGACATATAATGATTCAGAATACCTTCCTTTTGTTAGAAAATTACTTAAGACTGTGCTAAAGCAAGAGAAGAAAATAAGCCTAGGAAGAAGACAAATGTAGGTTAATGCAGAAATGCATTAAGTGGGAAGTCCTAGGTTGATAATGGTGAAGTAAAGCTTTTCACATTGAAGAGAACACAGAGATCCAAAAGATTTCCAGGTTTAAAAAAAAAAAAATGATGTGCTAGAGTAGGCAATATTATTAAAGTTCTGGATTCTTGAGGATAGGATAAAAGCAGAGAATCCAAGGTAACTATCAATATTCTCAAAAAAAAAAAAAAAAAAAAGACTAATTAAAAAAGCCAAAGTCATAGTCCTTGAGTAGAAAGTATGATTCTAGAAGAAATGTATGTGAAGCAAAAAAGAGAATACAAAATCTTAGGGATATGGTCAAGCAAAGTATATGTCCCCCTTCAAAACAGGGGTAAATGAGAAACTCCAGGAAAAATAGAACAATTGTCTTTAAATAAAGCACAATCCAAACATGAAATTAATTAAAATGTGCATGATTTTCAATATCTAGGTGAAATATAGGAATGAAAGATCCTTTTGTATAGTATCCCTTTGAATGTTAACATAACATTGGAACTTTAGAATACAAATTTTTAGCCTACTGGTTAGGTCTGCAATAAACTTACCTTCCCATAATATTATATACATGCCATTTACTGACTTTCAAACTGTAGAATATACCTACTGACAAAGCATATAAAACCTAATTATGGTTTTAAAACAGAATATGAATTAACCTCAATAATGTGTAAGCACAGCTGGCAAAAAGTTGAAAGGGGGAAGAAGAGGGTAAAGAAAGGAATATTTAACTGGAGAGAAAGGGTTATTTAACTGTTTGGAGAACAGGAAGAAGTCCCCATTTATCATACCAAGAAATTGACAAGTTTCCTGCCACAGTCTTAAAACAAAAATTGAAAACAGATATTGTCTTTTCTGTCTGGTAAAAACGTTTTTGCCTCTGGATGGAAAGGTGGCCAGAATTTTTCATTGCTGTATTTTTTACATAACTTTTCACTACTGTACCATTTGATTTTTTAAAACCCTGTGCATGTACTTAACTTTAAAGTCCATAAATTCAAAGATCATCTTCATTAGCAGTGCCTTGATAACTAGATAGCTTCTCACATTGATTCCACCATTTTCAGCAATAAAGAGTTCTCATTAACACAAGATGATGACATTAGTGTTTAAGTTCTGATTTATTACTCTAATTCAAAGTACTTTTGAATGTCTCACTCAAGAATATTTAACCCCAATAAAAATAAAATGTGACAGCCCCTCAGATTAGTAGAGAAAAAATAAATTATTAAGTAAATGATGTTGGTACAGCTACCTAACTACTTAGAAAAAATGACTGCCTCACTCTGTCCTGAAATCAGTACCAGTAAATATCAGTATCAGTAAATAAAACCTGTAAATACTAAAATCATGAATGTACTAGGAGAAAATGTAGATGAATATTTTGTAATACTGAATGAGAGGAGGACGTTTCTAAGTCGGCCACCAGGAAAGAAACCACAGAGGAAAAGACAGATCTGTGTGTAAAGAAAAATAAACTGAAAGGTAAAACAAAACAAAACAAAACAAACAAACAAATAAAAAAACACCAAAACTGTGAGTAAAGAAAAAACTGAAGCTTAAAGAAAAAAAATGAGCAGGAAAATCTGCAACACACAAAATAAGTTAGCAGTCATTAAAAAAAAGAGAATTTTAAATGAAAATGAAAAGGGAATCACAAAAGAAGAACTACAAACCCCTCAAAGAAGAATTTTGTCCAATCAGAGCAACAAAGTTTAAAAAAAATACTAATGGAGGGGCATGGGGAAAAGGGTACTGTCTTATTATTTGGGTGGCAGTATATATTGGTACACTTCTGGATCAATTTAGAAATGTGTATATACTCTGCACCTTTAAAATTTCCACCAAGAAATAAACATGCATATGCACAAAGATTTATAGATCCACCTACCTACCAGCCAGCTACCTACAATCACTGATGTGTTACACATTCCTAACAAGTGGCTTCAGGGGAAGATGGCTGTTCATGGCTGATTTGGTTATTTCCGTGGTATAAATACTCCCAACATGGTCAATATCAAGCAACTAAAGTGATCTCGTTCACTGTGGAATTGGCCCTGGGAGCCTGGCTCCAGCATATCACTGTCATGTTTGTCAAAGTCCTGTTTACATTGAAAAACTGGAAGCAATTTACATTAAAAAAGAATTGATGAATTAAATCTTGATACAACCATTTATGAGAACATAGCCACTGAGAAATGATGATATAATTGCATCTTAATATAACACATAAACTTAAGGGGTGAATAAAAACCACAAGTTTTAAAGTAAACATCATGTGAAGAATGAATTCATTTGTGTACAAAGCTTAGGAGTATAATACAGACTGAAATTTAAAAGTTAATATGCCTAAATAGGTGGGATTATGGGTATTTTTTGCCTTCTTTTTACTTTTTTCTATTATCTGATTTTTCTAAAAGTCTGTAACAATCAGGAAACAAACAACGGTCATTTCCTTTTTGGAAAAATTATGCAACAAAAAAATGTATACGGTACTTAAGAATTTATGATTTCCAGACTCATCATCATGATATATAAAAACGGCTGTGGTCCAAGCAATATTCAGAAATAGTTTACTGTCAACTTCTACTATGCCACCACCTGGCATTCATATATAGTTTATACAAAGTATTTTCATACAGTATCTCAAGTACTTAAGGTTATTCCATAATTAGCTTTAGCATCATTCCCCTATAAGCTTTAAGGTAACGTCCAGACTAATCCATTAAAACTCACTTCTGGGGACGCCTGGGTAGCTCAGTTGGTTAAGCTAGGGTCCTGGGATCGTGCCCCACATAGGGCTTCCGGCTCAGTGGAGAGTCTGCGTCTCACTCTTCCTCTGCCCTCTCCCTGCTCGTGCTCTCTCTTGCTCTCTCTCAAATAAAATCTTGTAAAAGTAAATAAACAAACGAACAAACTCACTTCTGGATACTTATTTGGGGTTATTTCCATAGTCTAAGCAAATATAAGTCATTTTTACTCTTATTAAAATGAGATTTTTTTCATAGTACTAGAATCAATTAATCTACATTTAAGTGTTTAAAACACAAAATGTGTTAGCCCAATATGAATTACTATAGGAAATACACATGACTGGTTTCATTCAGCAAACACTACTGATCACCTGTCTATTGGTCATGGAGACTGAGAAGAATAAAATACAATCACTCTCTCAGAATTCAAAATTTAGTAAAAAATAGAAACACGTAAACATTCATTAGTGAACGAATAATGTGTGAACACAGAGAAGGGAACAATTAAATGCCTATGGGAACAAAGAAAAGCTTCACAAAGGAAGTGACAGCCAAGTTCAGTTTTGAAAATTTATTAAGAGTTTGTCTGACAGAAAGGAAGATGGGGGAGGGGATGCCATTCTAAATAAAAAGAACAATGCAAAAAGCATAGAGCTGTGAAAGACTGCTGTTTGAAAACTGAACTCTACGTGGCTATAACAGACTAGAAACATATCCAGCTAAAAGTACTGCTGGGGCCAGATTATGAAAGATCCTTGGAGCCACACAAAGGAGTCTGGACTTGTATCTTGCAGGCAGTTAGGACCCAGGTTTTAAGAAAATAGGAAAAAATTAAATTTGTTGTTTTAGAAGGATGCCTCACTCTGATGACTATGTAATGAGTAGACTGGACGAAGAACTGACCACTGAAGATTTCCTTAAGATAGCTCTTCAATCTAGACAGCTTTCAAACTGCTCAGGTCTCAAACATTCTTAGAAGCCACCAAACTTTTAAAAAATGCTTTTTCTTGTTTGGGAAAAATAAATGTTTACCGTCGTCTTTTGAAGGGTGACTTTGGCATATCTGCTGTAGGGATCATCTGCTCTCCTGGCCTCACCCACATGATCGGCCCGTCATCACTCTGGGACCTACACTGGAGTCGGAGGCTGGAAAGTGTACCCCAGGGCAAAGTCATCTAGAAGTCAGATGAAGGAATAACATTAAAAAAAGTTTGTTTTTTACTATTTACAAGTTAACCTCTCTACTACCCCAAACTAAAAGAAAGCTCTAGGAAGTTTATTTTGTGTATGTGTATGTAGAAATAAATGCTGTATTAGATAATAATTTACATGTAAAATTCTGAACCAATAATTTTCTAAACATTTCTATTCAGAACACTGGATAAAATTTAAACAGACAAGATTAATCTAATATTAATACTTTTTAAGAGAAAGTATCCACTAAAGTAATGATCAGAACTTTAATAATTGGAATTAACACTCACTTTCAGAAATGGTGATTCTTCTAACATATCAAGGAACTCTGGGAAATAATCACCAACTTCTTCATCTACTGCTCCAACAAGACTTATCTGCCGCATGGGACCTGCTCGGTAGGTGCCACAGCAGTATGTCCTGTTGACCTGAGATAAAACGAAAGAGGGGGGAGAAAGGACTGAAGTACACTATAATATAATTAAAGAATTAGAATATTGTTTCCACTGTTGCTATTTCTTCTACATACTAAGAACTCAATGGTCAGTACCTTGTATAAAGTCCATAGTTACAGAAAGGTGCCCTAGCACACTGACAAACACGTTAACATGATAAGTGCCACAAACAGAAAGTTCAAAGAGCAAATTAACCTATGATCCCAACATCTCAAAGAAACACTGAAGACATTAAGATATAAACTTCTCTGAGAATGATGATTTTTGTACCCTGTAAACACTAAAAATAAGTAATAATAATTGTAATAATAATAATAAAGTGATCTTTAAGACAAAAAAATCAGTAAGTAAACAGTAAAATTGGCACAGCAGAGAAAAAAAAATACCATGGTCAGATTAATTTTCCATATCCATTCTGTATTCCCTAGTGAAAACCTTCACTCACATCAGGCCAGATACCAGGCTTGACTATTATCAAACCCAATCTCTCCCTCAATTACTTGCTTATAAAATCCTCTACCCCAGGCAAACTGATCTTTTTGTCTATCCAACTTATGCCAAACTTACTTCTACCTGTAATGATTTTTCTCATAAATCTTCCCTACTTGGAATGTCCTCTTTTCTGTCAATCCAAATCTTATCTTTCAAAGATCAGTTCAAGACTTCTGAAGTCTTCCTGATCACCCTTCATGACCTTTTCCTTTTCTGAAATCTAACGTTACTTGCAAGCACACAGACATTTTCTTTCTAACAACTCTCTAGTGAACTTAGGGTGTATTTTATACCAATCTGTAGCCCAGAAAATCCTGGCATTCAAATGGAATCTACTAGCAGACCTAAAACTAATATTACACTGTCTGCTAACTAACTGAAATTTAAATTAAAAATTTTTTAAATGGCATCTACCAATTGATTTGATACAATCTGATATTCTTCTAAGTCATTTCTTATACTCCCACCTCCAATTTCTTTTTTTTTTTTTTTTAAGATTTTTATTTAAGAGAGGGAGAGAGAAGAGTGAGAGAGCATGAGTGGGGTGAGGGGCAGAGGGAGAAGCAGGCTCCCAGCTGAGCAGGGCTCGATCCTGGAACTCTGGGTCATGATCTGAGCCAAAGGCACACCCTAACCAACTGAGCCACCCAGGCACCCTTCCCACCTCCAATTTAAAATTAATGTTTCTCAAGAGTAAAGACAGACCAGTGCATACAGATGACTAGACTAAAATGCTTAATTTTAACCAGGATTTCTACCTTGGATCAGTAACCAAACATTCTCTACCTTAGTTAAGGTGCAGATTAGATTGAAAAGCCTAAAAATGGGCACCTGGGTGGCTCAGTAGGTTAAGCAACCAATTCTTGATTTCCGCTCAGGCTCCATACTCAATGGGGAGTCTGTTTGAGATGTTCTCTCCCCTTCTCTCTCTCTGCCCCCTCCACACATGCACTCTCGTCTCTAAAATAAATAAATAAATAAATCTTTAAAAAAGAAGATTCAATTATTGTTTTAAATACACCAATTTTGCCTCAATACAAGGCATAAATGACAATCTTCTAGTATTTCTTACATAGTTCTTTATAAAGTATTAGTTCTCTAGCAGCATTTTCAGAACCTACTATTTTTTTTCTGCAAATAATTTAATAGGCACCCTTACTCACACACAATACACACAGAAAAAAGTTCTTAGCTCCTGTTCTCAAGTATCAGGGATTTCTTAATTCCTTATGTATATTTCTCAAGATCACCTTATATAATCATTAAGTAGCAACCACCCAGGACACCTTGCATATATCTGTATGAGTTACTTTCCATTTATTTGTACGGTCATTATGCTACGAAAAGGCCAGGGGAGACAGACTAGGAAAGAAAATGATCATGTGATAAAAAGATAAGGAAAGCTTTTCTACTTAGGAAAGCTTTTCTAAGCATTACTCTAACCTTTCTAGGCTAAGCACCCTAAAACAACTAAAGCAGATTCATTAACCTTCAATACCAGTTCTGGGAATCACATGCTTTCAGGGATCAGTCCCCCTACAAATCTCCCCCCAACTATTCCCAATTATCAGAAATTCCTTTTACCAAGATGGACTTTCAAAAACACAGGAGTGGCATTTTATATGAGAACTATCCTAGAGATACATCACAATTTAAAGCTTAAAGAACTCAAGACTAATCCTGAAAAATGAAAAAGTACACTGCCACGTGCCACTTTTGCTACCTTTGAGATTATGCAACTCTTTTTTTTTTTAGATTTTTTTTTTTTTTTTTGGACAGAGATCACAAGTAGGCAGAAAGAGAGGGGAAGGGAAGCAGGATCCCTACTGAACAGAGAGCCCGATGTGGGGCTCAATCTCAGGACTCCAGGATCATGACCCGAGCCGAAGGCATAGGCCCCAATCCACTGAGCCACCCAGGCACCCCGAGATTATGCAACTCTTAATGCATTATTAATTTGAAGGAATTCACACTACTTTAAATTTTGCATACAAAATAAGCAGAATATTTTTATATCACAATGCTTGAAGTCACCTAAACTATTAGCACTAATTTAATCAATAGCACTGAACTTGAAAACGGCTTAAAATGCAAACACCTGGGATAATTAATGTGTGACATGAATTAATATAAACCATCCTTTCCTACTTAGAAAGAGAAAGAAAGTTAACCTAAAGAGGAAATTGCTGAATTATTTTTATTTAAAAATATGTATTATAAATTTATAATTTATCCTGTGTCTAGAAAGAATGGAATAATCAGACATTAAAAGCTGTGGCCAAAGAAAAACAGTAGTAATAGCAAAGCTGACTAACGGTATCTATCATCTGTGTAAAAAACTTTCATAAATGCTGTTTGTAATGCATTTAAATAATTAACAGCACAAGTTAGAAGATAGACAGCATTCATGACCAGAAATTCAACATGTACCAACTGTGTGACACCAATGCCAAACAAGCAAACTACTAATTCTACCCTTCTTTTTAGAAACAGAACTTCCTGGGCATATAGCCAATAAACTAGGCTCCTTGGCAGCTAAGTGTGGTCTGGAACAATTCTGGCCAATGAGACGTTAGTATAAGTTACATATGCAATTTCCAAAGCATGCCTCTATAAGCAAGCAGCTAGCTCTCCACTTCCTCTTTCTGTCTCTTGAGAGCCAGGTTCAAATACACAGACACCACCACCAAAGGGACTGGCAAAACTTAAAAGACAGAAGGAAAAGAGAATCCTGGATGACACGGGACAGAACCGAGCCGCTTAACCGCCAGACTTGTTACTCAAGAGAGAAACTTTTCTTTTGTTCCAGCAACTGTATGTGACATCTCTTTGTTATGGTGGTTTAGCCTATGTCTTGTATCTTGTATACTGGCATTCATCATTTTATTGCATTTCACATATATTATGCTTCACAGGTAGCTGCATTTTTTTACAAATTGAAGGTCTGAGGCAACCCTGACAAGAGCAAGTCTATCAGCACCATTTTTCTAACATTTGCTCTTCAGTGTCACAGTCTCTGTGTCCTATTTTGGTAATTCTCACCGTATTTCAAACTTTTTCATTATTACTGTATTTGTTATGATAATCAGTGCTCTTTGATGTTACTACTAAAATTGTTTTGGGACACCACGAACTGTACCCACATAAGACAGTGACCTTAATAAAAACTGCATGTGTACTACTGACTGCTTTACTGCCTGGCTATTCCCCCATCTCTCTCCATCCTCCTCAGGCTTAGGCCCTATTTCCTGAGACATAACAAAACTGAAATTAGGCCAGTTAATAACCCTACAATGGTCTCTGTTTAAGTGAAAGGAAGAATCACATGTCTCTCATTTTAAATCAAAAGCTAGAATTGATTAAACTTAGTGAGGAAGGCATGTCAAAAGCCAAGACAGGCCCAAACTAGACATCTTGCACAAAATATCCAACTTGTGAATAAAGGAAAATTTCTTGAAGGTAGTTAAAAGTGCAACCACATGAAACACACAAATAAGAAAGAGCTGTATTGCTGATCTGAAGAAAGTTTTAGTGATGTAGATAGACCAAACCACCCACAACATTCCTTTAATCCAAAGCCTAATCAGAGCAAGGCCCAACTCTTATCATTTCCATGAAGGTTGAGAGAGGTGGCAAAGCTGCAGAAGGAAAAGTCTGAAGCTAGCAGAGGTTGTCGGTTCATGAGATTTAAGGAAATAAGCCATATCTGTAACAGAAAAGCGCAAGGTAGAGCAGCAAATGCTAATGTAGAAGCTGCAGCAAGTTCTCCAGAAGGTCCAGCTCAGATCATGAATGAAGGTAACTACACAAAACAACAAATTTCCAATGCAGTCAAAATAGCCTTATATTGAAAGAAAATGCCATCTAGGACTTTCATAGCTAGAGAAGTCAGTGCCTGGCTTCAAAGCTTTAAGGGACAGGCAAACTAAACTCTCTTATCAAAGGATAAGGTAGCTGGTGACTCTAAGCTGAAACCAGTGCTTACTTACCATTCCAAAAATCCCAGGGTCCACAAGAACTATGCTAAATCTCTTCCGCCTGTGCTCTGAAAAGGGAACAACAAAGCCTGGACGACAGCACATCTGCTTTCACGATATCGTTTACTGAATATTTGAAGCCCACTGTTGAGACCTACTGCTCAGAAAAAAAGATTCCTTTCAAAATATCACTGTTCCCTGGCAATGCCCCTAGTTACCCAAGAGCTCTGACGGAGACATACAAGATTAATATTATTTTCATGCCTGCCAACACAACATCTCTTCTGGAGCCTATGGATCAAGAAGTCATTTCAACTGTCAAGTCTTTATTTGTAAGGCTTTATATAGCTGCTGCAAACAGTGATTCCTCTGATGGGTCTGGGCAAAGTAAACGGAAAACCTTCTGGAAAGGTTTCATCATTGCTAGATGCCATTAAGAACATTTGTGATTCATAAGAAGAGATCAAAATATCAACATTAGCAGGAGTCTGGAAGAAGTTGAATCCAACTCTCATGGGTGACTTTGAGGGGTTCTAGACTTTAGGAGAGGAAGTAGCTACAGATGTGGTAGAAACAGCAAGTGAACTTTAAGTAGAAGTGGAGCTGGGAAGTGAAGATGGGACTGAATTACTACAATCTCACAGTAACACTTAAGTAGGAGAGGAGCTACTTCCGATGGATGGGCAAAAAAAGTGGTTTCTTTCTTTCTTTCTTTTTTATTTATTTGTCAGAGAGAGAGAGAGAGAGAGCACAGGCAGAGTGGCAGGCAGAAGCAGAGGGAGAAGCAGGCTCCCTGCTGAGCAAGGAGCCCGACGTGGGACTCGATCCCAGGACGCCGGGATCATGACCTGAGCGGAAGGCAGCCGCTTAACCAACTGAGCCACCCAGGTGTCCCAAAAAGTGGTTTCTTGAGATGGAATCTACTCCTGGTGAAAATGCTATGAAGATTGTTGAAATTATATACACCTGGGTTCTATATTTTTAGTAAAATGCTATCAAATAGCACTACATGCTACAGAGATATTGTTTCTGAAAGAATCAATTAATGGCAAATTTCATTGCTGTCTTAAGAAATTGTCAAAGCCACCCAACCTTCAGCAACCACCACCCTGACCAGTCAGCAGATATCAACATCGAGATAAAACCCTCCATCAGCAAAAAGACTGACTTGCCAAAAGCACAGATGATGGTAGTTTGCATTTTTTAGCAATAATTTTTTTTAATTAAGGTAGATGCATTGTTTCTTTAGACATACTGCTGTTGCCCACTTAACAGATTATGCAGTACAGTGCAAACATAACTTTTTTTAAAAAAGATTTTATTTATTTGACAGGGAGAGAGAGAGAGAGAGAGAGATCAATCGATCCCAAGTAGGCAGAGAGGCAGGCAGACAGAGAGGAGGAAGCAGGCTCCCTGCTGAGCAGAGAGCCCAATGCGGGGCTTGATCCCAGGACCCTGAGATCATGACCTGAGCCTAAGGCAGAGGCTTAGCCCACTGAGCCACCCAGGTATCCCCAAACATAACTTTTATATACATTGGGAAACCAAGAAATTCATTTGACTTGCTTTATTGTGGTGGTGTGGAATCAAAACTGTAATATCCCCAAGGTATGCCTGTATTTTCTATACAAAGGAAGACAATACTCCATATTGCACAGATGACATCTGTAGTATTAGCTCCTGCTCTGAGCTTTAAAAAATCTGTAACTGGAGCATATGCAAAGGAAACAGTTAAGATGATTAGTGACTTGAAAACTAGATATATCAGAAAAAGCTGAAGAAATTAAAGTATTTAACTTGAAAAGACTGAAGTAGAAAAGTAGACTCATATAATTTTAAAAAAGGAATTATGGGTAAGTCAGTATGATTCCCTGAAAGTTTACCGAAAATTACATGTCAGACACTGTCCTAACCACAGATAGAGCAACCAGACCCACTCTTGGCCCCTGGAAGCTTACAGTCTAATAGGGAGAGGCAGACACTAAGCAAATATTTAATTATAAGCTGTGACAAGTCCTCAGTATGGAATGAGTAAGACACTGTGAAAGAGAACAAGAGATCCTGATTTAGAGAATAAAGTTTTCCTCAAAGTAACATGGAATTGAAATCTGTAAAACAAGTATAAAGGAAACAAAACCCCTTAAGAATCACCCTTTCCAAGGTCTAAAAGAAAGCTAATGATGCTAAACACAGAAAGCAAAAGAAAAAAATAAGGATGAGACTGGACAAATGAGCTGTAGTTGGATGAGGAGAGCCCTGAAGACTACATTAAATATTCAGGAAATCACTAAAGGATCTAAAGTAGTAAAAGAAAAGTTATCGACTTGCCTCTGTCTTTTTAGGGCAGAGAGGGCTTGGTATTTTGTATTTGTTTCATTTTCTCAGAGGGGGTACTGAAAGGGACTTAGGCTTCTGTAATATCCAAATAAGAAATGATAAACTAAGTTAATAACAGTGGAGATGATTAGAAATGATAAAGAAAAAAAGATCTGAAAAATATCCAGGGGGGGAGGGCCGCCTGGGTGGCTCAGTGGGTTAAGCCTCTGCCTTCGGTTCATGTCATGATCTCAGGGTCCTGGGATCAAGCCCCGCACTGGGCTCTCTCTGCTCAGCAGTGACTGTCTACTTGTGATCTCTCTGTCCAATAAATAAAATCTTTAAAAAAAAAAAAAAGAAAAATATCCAGGAGATAAAATTGCCAGGACTTGGAGACAGACTGGATATGATAGGGCAGAGAAAGGAATGTCAAAGATGTTTACCAGATTCTGACTTTTGTAAGGAGATAGAGAAACCACTCTTTCTATGGGAGGACTACCAGGTTTGGGTGGGAAGGTAATATCTTAAAGTCTGAACATGATGAGCTTCAATTGTGTGGTGAGCCGAATAATGGCCCCCAAAGATATCTATGTCCTAATCCCTGAAACCTGTGAACATCACCTTATATGGCAAAAAATAACAACAAAAAAACCCACACAAAAAAACAAAAAATTGTTGTGAATAAATTAAGAATCTTGAAATGGGGATAGTAGCCTAGTCTATCCAGGTAAGCCCATGTAATCACAGGCGTTCTTATAAGGAGGAAGCACAGGGAGAAGTACAGAGAAGGCAATACAATGATGGAAGCAGAGAGTGGAGTGATATACTTTGCAGACTGAGGAAGGGGCCCCAAACTAGGAAATACAGAAGGCAACTAGAAGCTGAAATAGGCAAAAACCCAACAAAATGCAGATTCTCCTTCAGAGCCTTTAGAACAGTAAGAAACTATAAGTTTGTATCGTTTTAAGGCCCTATGTTTATGGTAATTTGTTACAAGAACAATTGGAACTAGTACCAAGTACTCTGTAACACTCAAGTGGGTATGTCAAAAGGGCAGCTCCGTCTGAAATCAAGTGGTTTGGACTAAGGATATAAATCCTAGTCATTGGCTACAGAACATATATAGAGTTCAAAGAGCACGGGTCTTTGCCTAGGAAGACCCAATTTGAAAAGCACCAAAGGAGAAGAAAAGCTGACAAAAAAGAATGTAAAGCAGTTGTCAAGAGGTCAGTGAGGTTAAGAAGAAAACCAAGACAGCACAGTATAATAAAAATTAAAATAAAGTATTTCAAGAAGTTTGGTCAAAATGTTGCTGAGATTTCAGTGAGATGAAGATGAAAAATGCCCCCTGGTAACCTTGGCAAGAGAGGTTTTTCAGAGAAGTATGAGGGCAGAAACAAAATCGGTGGTCTGGAGAGATGAGAAAATGTGGACAGCAAGTGTAAACAGTTCTTTCAAGAAATAAGGCTGTGAAAATAAAAAAGGTTGGTAGTAAGAGGAGAAAATAAGATCAAGAGAGAATTTTCTTAAATGGAAAGACTAAGCAACCCTCAATAGGGCTCTATTAACTTTCAATCCCCCTAGCACTATAAGAAAGTGTATGTTGCCCCACAGCCTAATTGACTGTTATCAAACTTTTGGATTTTTACTAATTTGGTAAGTAAAAACTACCATCTTAGTAGTTTTAATTTCACTTTCTTAGGAATGAAGCTCTGTATCTTTTCAAATAAGAGAATTAAAGGGCCTTTTGTAGAAAAAGAATTTTCTATGAACTATCCATTCAAGATGCCTGCTTATATTTATTGGGCTACTAGTATTTATTTCTCTTACCTATTTCTAGAACCCTTAATAATTTAGGAAGGTTAATCCTCTGTATGAATTGTATACAATTTTTCACAACTTGCCTTTTGACTATGTCAACAGTGATTTTTATTTTGTTTTGGTCATAATTAAAAAGACCTTTTGAACTACAAAGTAATGAAAGAATTCTTCCAAGTTTTCTTCTATTACATTAATTTCTCCATTTCCACATTTAAATCTTTGATCTCATTCGGAATTTATCTTGGTATCCAGGGATATGGATACTAAGATGAATTCTAGATAAATACCCTGATGTCCCAACACTTATCATCTCTCTGCCATCAATGATTTGAGGTACTATCATTTTATTTATTATTTTTATTAACATATAATGTATTATTTGCCCCGGGTGTAGAGGTTTGTGAATTGTCAGGCTTACAGACTTCACAGCACTCACCATATCACATACCCTCCTAATGTCCATAACCCAACCGAGGTACTATCATTTTTATGTATCAACTGCCTGTATGTATTTGGGCCCGTTTCTAGACTTTTCTGTTTCACTGAATAATGTTCAAAAACTAATATACACTTATTTAATCACTAAATCTTTAGAATGTATTGGTATCTGATAGGGCACTCCTCCACCACTGCTTTTCTTTTTCATCATTTGGATGTCGGTTCTCCTTGATCCAAATATATGTATTTGCACCTAAGTCTTCTTTTGTGTGACATCTTAATGTTAATGGGAAGAATCTGGTAAAGGTGAAAAGGTGAAGAGGATGGCCATTTAAACATGGCAAACAGAACAAAAGATTTATGTCTATTCCTTATCAAAACCCACTCAAGTGAGAGTAAAACAGAAAGGCTATGAATCCCAGAAGATCAAAGAGAACAGAAGTAAAAAAATGACATATATAAGTTAACAAACCATTTTTTACGAGGGGAAAAGTATACAGGGGAATTAGCCAACTGAGAACTTTGAATACTGAGTACCATGTAGAAGATAACCAAAAGTCAGTTTGTGATACAGAATCATGGAAAAGCTAAGCAGAAGGTGGGAAACAAAGCATGGAACTAAAAACTAACAAGATGGGTTAAAAATGTATATAAGAATTAGATCCCTCTGCTTATGTTCCCCACTCCCTACCCCAGCCCACATTCTTACCCTATCTTGTACAGAAAGTGAACCAAAGAGATATGGAAAACAAAGATACCAGGCACAAGTATGAAAGAAGACCATTATACTGACAACAGACAATTAAGTAAAATTCCATATATTAAACACCTACCTACTTCCACAGTTCAAGAATTCTAGCAAACAGAGATATAACTTACTCTATTCCCTGGAAAAATGTGGTAGAGCCTTAAATGTAGAAGTTAAGAGCCCCAGAAAAAAAGATCTCTAAATGTTAATATTTGGAGCTTTTCTTACAATGATTTGGCCAGATTCCCTACCCAGCCATCAAACGGCCAATCCCACCTATGTGTCCACCTATGTGTCCACAGTTGCTAATCAGTTTTGTATTAACATTTATCTCAATATAAACAGATCACCAGACATCTGAAGAAAATACATAAACAAGATTAAAACAAAAAAAGAACGTGATGAAACAAATTACAAGAAAATTTCAAAACAATTAATACCATCAAAGAGATGAAAGATGAGATTGCATGCATGAAACAATAAGTTAAATTTAAAAAAAGAACAAGATCTTAAATTCAAAACATTACAGTTGAAATAAATCAATAGGAGGAAAAGAAGATAGTTAAATCTCCCCAGAAAGCAGAATAAAAAAGACAAAGAAAAATAAAAGAGGGAATAGGAAAAATTTAGAGATTCAGTCAGGAAGTCTAATATCCTAATAAAAGTTTCAGGGAAAAAGAACAGTGAACACTAAAGTAAGGACATTAACAAAGAAATAATAAATAAATAAATAAATAATTTTTTTAAACCACAATTTTTAAAAATTTTAAAAATAAAAAAAATTTTTAAAAAGAAGAAAACTTACCCAAACAAGAGGATATGCATTCCCATATTAAGAAGGCCTAAATATTTATCAAAATGAATATGAAACAACTCAGTCCAATGAAACCTGAGAAAATCAAGTGGGTTGGAGGTGGTCTTCAGTTGTATCAATAACATTTCTTTCTTTTTTTCTTTTAAAGATTTTATTTATTTATTTGACAGAGATCACAAGTAGGCAGAGAGGCAGGCAGAGAGAGAGGGGGAAGCAGGCTCCCCGCTGAGCAGAGAGCCCGATGTGGGGCTCGGGGCTCCATCCCAGGACCCTGAGATCACAACCCGAGCCGAAGGCAGAGGCTTTAACCCACTGAGCCACCCAGGTGCCCCTAACATGTTATTTCTTGGGCGAAGTGGTTAGAACATAGGTGTTTAGTACTGTATACCTCTATGTATGTCTGAAATATTTCATAATAAATTAAAAAACAAAACCCAATTAAAAAAACAACATACATTATCCTCAGTATTCTGAAATTCTATAGTAAAGAGGTTTTAAAATAAGTTTCCAAAGAGATTAAAAAAAATACCTACAAACATCAGGAATCATTATGATACTGGACTTCTCAATAGCAGTACAAGGAGCTTAAATAAAAACACTTTGCCTTCATAAGTCTCAAGAAAATGCCTTCATAAATCTCAAAAACATGATCTCCAACCAAGAATGCCTCACCTATCTGAACTACCCAAAAAAATGTATTGGTAGGATAAAGACTTTGAACACTTGAAATCTCACTTGAATCACTGAATTCAGTCAACAGAATAGTCATGGAACCCCAGGACATGAGAAAAAGGCAAACAAATTCCAGCACATACATGTATAGGATACATGGGATGTACAGGGGATAGCCCTACATATATTCCTATTATAATACTATAATATTACAAAACTACAAACAGTCTTAATTACAAGAACAGGAGAATAATGATAAAACCACACAACAAAATGCCAAAAATAGTTAAAATGAATGAACTAGAGTTACATGTATCAACATAATTCTCTAAAGCAATGCTGAAGTGAAGCAATCTGTAGAATGATATATATAAAATACTACTTATAAAGTGTTAAATCACACAAAATAGTTTTATATAGTCTGTATGTTCACACATGCATTGCAAAATATTAGAAGGTGCATAAAAATAATAAGCCACAAATTCAGAAGAAAGATTTACTTCTGTGGAGAAAAAAAGGCTTAGTATTTTATTATAAATGAAGGAAACAAAGCATTCACTTATTATAATTTGTACTTTTTAATGCGAATGGAGAGGGAAAAATTACAGGGGTGGGGGTGCATAAAGATCCTAAGCAAATGGGTGCCGTTTGTTTCAGATGATGAAAAAGTTGTAGAAAAGGATAATGGTGATGGTTGTATATGACACTGTGAACGCACTTAATGCCAATGAATTATATAACCTAAAGATAGTAAAACAGTAATCTTGTTAAGCATATTTTGTGACAATCCTAAGGAAAGTAGGGAGTGGAATCTAGAACGCAGGTGAAAAATTAGCTTTTAAGGAGGAGGTGGGATTTCTTTTCTATTTTAATAGGCAGTAATATACAGAAAAGATGTATACAGATAGAGTCTGAATAGTCTTCATGAAGAACAAACAAGCATTTGACCAAAGATAAGCAACAAGCTTCCCACACAATGTTGAGGGCCCACTGGCAACCTTATAAAACCTTAAGAATAGACAAGCTCTTGAATAATTATCAACCCACAAGTGATTTTCTAAAACATTTGTACTACATAGAGGTTAGACAAGGTTATCTCTAAGAGCCCATTAGTTTATGATTTCTATGAAATTCTAAAAGGATGATCTACAGGTCAAATGAAGGAAAACACAGTAATGCTAGATGGTATATATTTTCAAAGTTTCTTAAATTTGCCTGATCATAGGATTTGAATCACTTGAGGTATTTATCTCAGGCCTCACTCCAGACCTAGTCACAATTTCCAGTAGAGGAACCTGAGATTCCAAATATGTATTTGGAACCAGCAACCCCAGATCATTCTTGGGATCTGGCAAATCTGAAAATCTCTGGCCTGGAAATGACACTCGAAAGCAAAGAACAAGTTGAGTAGAGGAGTATTAAGAGGACTGGAGGGAGGTAAGTAGAGAGTAAGGAACAGAAAAAAGTAAGGCTGCCATGGAAGCAAAAGACAAAATGCCAGAGAAAACTCCATCATTAGTAAAATCAGAAGGCAAACGGGGAGGGGAGAAGGACTGCAGAATCAAGAGAGAAAATGCCTATAAGAAAATAGTAGTTAGCCTTGCATGCATTTTTAAAAATTCTTATAATTTATAGCTATAAAAGTTCAAGCAATTACATTTGAAAATACACACTGTTCTGTCAATATATAATCCTTTAAAATTAGAAGTAACTTCATGGGGCACCCGGGTGGCTTAGTCAGTTAAGCACCCAACTCTTGGCTTAGGCTTGGGTCATGATCTCTGTCTGGGTCCTGGCATTGAGCCCCGTGGGGCTCCATACTCAGCAGGGAGTCGCTTGGGATTCTCCTCCTCTGCCCCTCCCCCACTCATATGAGTGCATGCACACCCCCCAAATAAAATCTTCAAAAAGAAAAAAAAGAAACAACTACACAGTTATCCTCTATCAATTGCCAAGAGTGAAGGAAGTTTAACTGTGCTCCAAATACATTTTACTTTTCAATACTTTTTAAAAAGGACAGTCATAAGTCAGTTAAAAACTTGGAAGATAGAAGTTTTATTCATAACTGCCAAAACTTGGAAACAACCAAGATGTCCTTCAGTAGGTAAATGGATAACAGTAGTATATCCAGACAACAGCATATTATTAAAAAGAAAAGAAAAGAAAGAGCTATCAATCCATGAAACGACATGGAAGGGCCTTAAATGGATATTATTAAGTCAAAGTAGCCAATCTGAAAAGGCTACATACTATTTGATTCCAACTATTTTACATTCTGGAAAAGGCAAAACTACGGAGACAGTAAAAAGATCACAGAGTTTGCCAGGGTTTGGGAGAGGAAGGAAAAGGATGAAGAGGCAGAGCACAGAGAATTTTTAAGATGAGAAAATATTCTGTGTACTACCATAAAAATGGGTACATGTCATTATACATTGGTCCAAACGCACAGAAGTACACCACCAAAAATGAACTATGTGAACTACAGACTTTGGGTGATAGGTTCACCACTTGTAATAAATGTACCATGGGGTAGATTGTGGGGGGGGGGGATGTTGATAATGAGGAAGGCTGTGCACAGATGGGGTCAGACAGTATACAGGAAATCTCTGTACCTTCTCCTCAATTTTGCCAGGAACCTAAAACTAATCTAAAAAAGCAATTCTTAAACACACACACACACACAAACACACAAAAACAACACTTAGAAGAACACCAAGCTAGAAATACACTATATGGACATGCCCCCCACCACACACACACACAACTGAGTCCAGGGGTAATTATTCTACAGAACTCATATTTTAGGAAAAAGCTTATTCAAATTGATTGTTTAAAAAACAGAAAGAAAAAAGCTAGCCAGCAATCTTCCTAACCTTGTGATTTGTGAATAGAAAGGCATTCCCACTTTAAAACATACAAAGAAAAAGCAGTATGATTCAAATTAGTTTATTATAAGATGTACTCAGAATGAGAGGGGAAAAAAGATCCAAACCTACCATTCCTATGCTGGTTTATTTTATAAAGCCAGCTACTTAAAGCATTTATTTCTCCTTTCATATAACATACTGATGTGTAGTTCACAAATAGTTTCTCAGTTATTTAACAGCTACAAAGCACTCTTCTAGTTCAGCTCTCCTAATCAGTACTACACAATCACCATAAAATGTTGATTATATTGATCAAAGATGAGGAGCACCTAATAAACCCATTTTAGGGCTTGTCACAACACACAATGAAGAAGTAACACTTGCTGATTTTCTCTGGAACAGAAGACATTACCATTTTATAGTAATAAAAGTAATATTTATAAGAATTTCTACCACCACCTAAATAAAGATCTATGAGCCTCAGTAAAAGACTTCAACACTGTATATATACAGAACTTTTTTTTAAGCAGAACTTAAAATATGCACATTTTCCAGATAAAGAAAACAAATCTTACTATGGTAGGCAGGCTTTTTAATCAACTGCCTCTCTCCTCAGCACATACATACACACATCCTACTTTTCCATATACACCCTTCAATTACCTAGTTGCTCTAAGGTGAAAATAATTTCAGATGGCAATATTTAAAACAACTAATCATTTAGTTTCACTATGTTTTTAGTGTTTCTTCTTGTTGCTTTGGCTTGCAATTCCTGTACAGAATTTACAGTCTATAGCCATTGATGGCTCATGACTAGGAGTGAGTATCAGCACCACCTGGAAACTCACCAGAAATGCAGACTATAAAGCCCCAACCCAGACCTGTAAAATCAAAATCTGCATTTATATACACATTAAAACTTGCTAACCTCACCTATAGGATTTAATTCCACTCAGAGACAGAAGAAAAAAACAATTTCTCTTTGAAGATCTGCCACTATTTAACCTTGGAAAGGTCATAACCAAAATGTGACCTTCCTTATCTATAAAATGAAGGCTTGGAAAGGCCCCTACCTACTCTAAAATCCTGTTAGTCCATAAGATGGAAGACTATTATAATTACTAGACATAGCACCTAAGCAAAAAAGTAACAAATTATATATATAAACATATACAGGGAGAAATATATTTCTAAGTAGACACTAATTTTTTTCTTCATTAACCAACCCAAAGATTCCACAAACACATAAACTTCTTGGTCAAAACTGTTATTTAGCAAATGATTATTTAAAACTTAATTAGATCTGAATAATCCTACAAAATTATAAAAATACCATACATACATATGTGTCAATATATATCTAGTTCTTTAGATTAGAAACCCAACTTTAGCAGCACCTGGGTGGCTCAGTGGGTTAAGCCTCTACCTTCAGCCCAGGTCATGATCCCAGGGCCTGGGATTGAGCCCCACATCGGGCTCTCTGCTCAGCCGGGAGCCTGTTTCCCCCCTCTTTCTCTCTGCCTGCCTCTCTGCCTACTTGTGATCTCTGTCAAATAAATAAATAAAATCTTTAAAAAAAAAAAAAAAAGAAAGAAAGAAACCCAACTTTACAAAGTTACCCTGTATCAACTGCTGAAAGTAATCAAATTTGAGGATGAACTTGGTGCTTCAACTGATATTTATCATGAACTTAACACCTTCTTTGGTGTTAGAATATCTGAGTTTTATAGAATGCGAAAAAAAAACCACTTTTATGTGCATCCTAGCTTTGCCACTACAACAATTTAAAAATATAAAAATAGAAGATATAATTATTCTTGCACAAAACAAACCTACAATTTACTTCCTTTGACTAGTGCAGATTAAGTTCTAAAGTAGTGCTTCTCAAACCTTACTGTGTATATGAATCACCTGCAAATCTTGTTAAAATGCAGATTCTGATTCAGAAGACGTGGGCAGGGGTCTGAATGCCAAGTTCATACACAGAGAAAGTAGTAAGCTTCTAAATAAGCCCCATAAATGACAATATTTAGCCATGGTTTGCAAAGCACTGGTCTTGATAAGCACTGGTTTCCAATTAAATTCCTAATTGAGCAACTTTACATTTTCCCATCTTTATCTTACTTGATCTCTCCTGAAAGGTGATACTTAATTACTCCATCATTCTGAAAACCTAGAAAATTTGTATCCTAGTCTTCCTTCTACATCTTTCTTTTTGATCTCTTACTTTCTCTTTTCCTCATACCTGTGATGTGGGAACATCACAGGATTCCATTCTTAGCTTCATCTCTTTACCACTCTAATGCTGTGCCTGCATCACCTACATGCTAATGGATCTAACTGCTGCATTTCCAGCCTACACATGTCCCCCAGTCTTAGATCCGTATTTTCAACTACCTAATAGATGTTTCTAACCTTCAGTCTTCACAGGTACTTTCCAACACAACATATCTCAAACTGAACTCTTCATCAACGCCTTTCATCTCTAGAAATCAGCTTTTTCAACCCTGTGTTAACTTTGTGACCAGCACCACCATCTGTCCATTTGTCCAAACCATATTTTAAGACTCTATCCTTCTCCCTCACCAACTGCAATTAATCCCATCTTCTAATTATTTCTCAAACTTCATCCCTTCCTCTCTAGTGTCAGTATCAGTTTTGACACAGATCATTTCTGACTTGGTTACCATAGTAATGTAACAGTCGTCTTGCCCCCAATCTCATTTTTGTCCTCAATCCCAGCCTTCACATTCCTATGTAAACTTGGCAAACATAACGTGATAGTACTCCCCTATTAAAATATATTAAAATTCATCAATGACTTCTCCATTACCTTTAGGAAAAAGTACTAACTTTCTTTTGGCACACCATATGAAGAGCTTCACAATATTGATTTTTTCATCTCGTCTCAACTCCCTCAATAGTCAACATGTACTCTTGCCATGTCAGGCTAGCTGCGGCTCCCTAGAAGTACCACATTCTCTAAGGCCTCTGTGTGTTTGCATAGGCTGTTTTTTCCTTTGCTTAAAACGCCCTTATTTAGCTAAGAACTAATCTCCTTTTAAGACTCTACTCAAGCATCACATGCTTTAAACTGCCCTTTTTCATCACCTCAAGTCTGTTAGGTAACACCACAAACTCTGCTCCCTCTATTACCAGGTTTTCCCTATGCATAATACTTGGGAAAATTGTATAATAATTGCTGTTCTATTCATCTCCTCCACCAAACTGAGCTCATCAATTAGTCCTTTTTAGAACAAAACGTCCAGTACATGGTTTGCTGAGGGGCACCAGGTGGCACAGTCACTTAAGCATCCAGCTCTTGGTTAAAGCTCAGGTTGTGATCTCAGAGTCCTGGGATGAGACCCTGCATGGGGCTCTGCAGAGTCTGCTTGAGACTCTCTTTCCCTCTTCCTCTGCCCCTCCCTGCTGCATGCTCACTTACTCTCTTTCTCTCAAATAAATACATCTTTAAAAAATAAATGAAAGGGGCGCCTGGGTGGCTTGGTGGGTTGGGCCTCTGCCTTCGGCTCCAGTCGTGGTCTCAGGGTCCTGGGATCGAGCCCCGCATCGGGCTCTCTGCTCGGCGGGGAGTCTGCTTCCCCCTCTCTCTCTGCCTGCCTCTCTGCCTACTTGTGATCTCTGTCAAATTAATAAATAAAATCTTTAAATAAATAAGTAAGTAAATGAAAAATAACTGCTTGCTAAATAAACTATCTTGAAATAACAGTCATGAATGATTATTATGGCTACATATTTAAACTAAATAACTTCCAAAAACTGTCTAAGGTAAAAAAAAGTTTCTTCAGTTTGGGGCACCTGGGGGGCTCAGTCGTTAAATGTCAACCTTTGGCTCAGCATACTGGGATCAAGCCCCGCAACAGGCTCCCTGCTTGGCGGGAAGCCTGCTTCTCCCTCTCCCACTCCTCCTGCTTGTATTCCTGTTCCCACTGTCTCTCTCTGTCAAATAAATAAAAATCTTAAAAAAAAAAAAGTTTCTTCAGTTTATTTATAGGCTTAACAGAACTTCAAAAGACTTCATTAAAAAATGAAGTCCAAAATATTTAAGGTATTCACTTAATTCCCAACAATATAAAGGTATTTGCTAAAAATTAATAGCCTTCTCATATTGTGTTTAAGATGGTTTTAATTTCACCAACGACAGTGTTAGGCAAATAAAAGCATTTGTCTCTTCCAAAATGATAGGCATATTGTTCAGGTGGCCTAGGTTAGCACCCTGACTTCTACTTACTAGCTACATGACCTTGGATAACAATGAACATCTCCAAGCTTCAGAGTTTCTTCAAGGAAAACAGAGATAAAATTGCTTACCTATACCATAGGTTGTTTCAAACATTCAGTTACAAATGGAGAACTATTTCTAAACCATGAACTGCTAACTCAATGTCAACTACTGTGTTGGCTTCCATACTAACATCTGCCAAATATTTGACCGGTGCAACTTTAAAGTTTCATGGACTACTTCAACCTCCATACCCACCCCATACTTCTCCAACAACTGAAAATTCATAAATAAAATATTAAGTTCCAGAATTACCACAGCACAGGACTTAGTCATTAGTCCTCAATATTCTTATCTGGTTGAAGGCTTAAAGATATCTAATTTAATAATGATCTCCTATGTTCTTAAGAAGAGGTTTTTTTAATAAATCTCAAAGTAAATCTCAAGGTAAGTTGTTGGTACAGTCATTTAAATTTCAGCTCCATTTAAAAAAATTATTTAGAGGACAAAAATCAGCAGGGAATATTTAGAGATACCTTCTTTTACTAGCTGTTTAGATTGGGTACTATTGACAAATGAGCTTGATCTATTATAGACTAACTGACATGAAAGTTAAAAAGTCACCACAACAAAACCAAGACTTTTTTTCACCCATATTTCTGGCTTATTTCTCAGATATTCTTGTTGGTCTATCAATCAGAAGAGAAAATTTGCTGCATTTTTGCAACTAAAAAAGTGATGAAGCGTGTTAATTCTGCTCTCAGCGATACCCTTCTTTGTTAAATAGGGACTTATGGGGATTATGGCCTATATCAGGAAGACTGTTTTCAGCCCCTTCTCTGCGATATTTATAAAAATAGGATTCTTAACCTTCAAAGGGAAAAACTCCTTAAAAAAAAAAAGTAAAAGAAAAAAGAAAATCTACTACAAAAGTCAGCACTTCGGTACCTGATTGTGGTAACAAGGCCAAAATCCAAGACGAAGCCCTTTATTGCACATCGTGTTCCAACATCTTGGGCAGCCCCATCTTGCGACCTCTCCAGATTGGCTGCTCCTGCTCTCTCTACTGCAGAGAGAACTTCAATTAGAGAAATTCTGAAGCTCATAAATCTAAACTGGATACTCCCCTCACTGGAGGCAAGGATGGTAAGAATCATTAAAAAGATTCAAGTTAGAGGAGGCTGCAAATAAATCCACGTGGCCTGAAACCACTATAATGCAGGCAGCTGAGAGACTTATTATGCAACAGTCTATATACCTAAAAAAAAAAAAAAAATCTTAGGAAAAGAATGGCAGCAAATTATTAGATAACCTGAAAAAACAGGTTATTATAATCATATATCTCTAAAAAGTAAAATATTCTCCACTAAACTTGTTTTGAATTTATATCTGTGATACCAAGTTACAGCTGACCATTCATATTTATTATCCTTGTAAGAAAAGGAAGCAAGGAAGTGGCTAGGATATGTTATTAACTTCTTTCTGTGCCCTAAAGTAACTCATTTTAAAAAAAGCCTGGTTAAAAACCACTGATTAGGAAGGAGAGATTTCCCTGCTGACTTAAGCCTAGCTGCCCAAGCAAGGCTTTAGAAAAGGTCTTCACCTACAACAGTGCATAGGCAGAAGGAGCAGAGGCTATGGCGCTCTTCCTAGTGACACTTCCAAGTCATGTAAATGGGGTATGGTTCTGGGATAGACTGCCAACAAGTTACTGTAAGAAGCAAAAACCTGGCAAATAAACAGGCCAATGCCCTCATGTGTTTATTATGACAAAAGTCAGTCTTAACTAAAGTTACCTTGACACCACCAAATCTAAGTCACATCTTCTATACTAATAGTACCTGATTTCTGAAAGACTGGATTAGTTTTCAAGCTGGTTTTCCTAAAGACTTATAATGATGTCTAACATGTATAAAGCATTTCTTAGACCAAGCAAGTAACAAGTTACATCCCAAAGAACTGCAGCAGTTAAGATTTTTCAACTGGAGCAATAAACTAATAATTTGAATCACGTTTACCACCATTAGTTTTTATCAAAAAGTGTGCTGGTATGTGCAAATGAAACAGAATGAGGTTAATACTGTCAAGAAACTCTATTTACTTAACAATTTAACAGTGATTTTATCTTACCTGAGTGTGAAAATTTGAAATGGTGGTTGTTTCAATATCTTTCTTGCCCAGAATCTCCATTTTCACAGGAGTGTTGGGAAAATTAAAAGCAAAGTAGTCCAAGAAGTCTGGGAGATAAGCAGCCGCTCCATGCACTATTGCTAAAGCATAGTAAGCAGCATTTTTCTCATTTTCACTGAATGTCAAAGCAAGAAACTCCTCAGAAAATCTCTCCATCTCCATTGGAGACAAAAATGAGAGTTCATCCATGTAAGCATGAAGGACAAGTGCACCACCATTGGACTGGTGTTCCTCATGAATAAAGTTGCTAAATTTAGTACCTGTTTTTAAGAAATTTCTACGAATAGAATGTTCCTGGTGAGTCATAAAAGGTGTTTGTACTCCCTGGGGTACCCGATATTCTTGCATGCCCAAATTTAATCGGCACAGCTGTTCATCTTTCAGATACCTGAAGGACTCCTTATTAACTCCTGAAGTGCTATTTATTTGTCCTTGGGTGAGGATTTCCTTACTGATGCGGGTCAGGCCAGCACAGACGGTTTGTACTTCCTTATTGTACATTTTAAGGCGTCTTCCTCGCATATCTTCTCGGTGTTTCTTTTTCTTTTTCTTCTTTATTTTCTTCAAGACAAAATCATCAGCTCTCTGGGTTTTACCATTTTCATCTGGTGTTTCTGGCCACAATAATTAAAAAGAAGTTAGTTGCTAGGCCTAGTGTCAACATATAAACTTCTTACGGTACTTGACCTCAAATTAAATGGCCTATTCTCAGTTTCTCTGAATTTGCCATGACAACTTACATGTTTATAAAATGACTGAGACAAAAATCTTAAAATACGGTAATATTCGGGGCTGAAAACTATGCTAAAAAGTAGACAATGAATATGTAAGCATATAATTTAATACAACTTGCAATCAAAAGTAAAGGAAATATCCAAGTAAGTCCATATCTGCCATACTGTATGGAATATCTGTTCAGTGACCACTGTAAAATCTAAACTGAAGCTTACCATATTTTGCTATAATGCATACAGCTAAATCAAACAACAGCAAATTAAGCTGTAAGACACCATTTTGCCTACCAAATTAGCATGATTTTTCTTTTTTGGCCTTCTCGTATACTGTTGTTGGAAGTATAAATTGGTACAAATTCCATGGAGGGTAATTTGGCACCCACCAAAATGGATATGTACACCAAAAGCCTTGAAAATATTTTTATAATTATCAGACCCAGAAACTCCACTCCCAAGTAAAAATTACCTAAGAAAATAACTGAAGATACACAAAAATATCCATGACAGTTAAATTCAGGGACTCCCCCTTAAATGTCTATCCTAAGTAACAGGATGTTGATTACATTCTGGTACTTACATACTGACAAAATACCACCCAGCCATTACAAGTTATATTACAAAGGAAAAGAACTAATGAATTACAAGATTATAAAATGCTTACACTGCCAATCTTCCAGGAAGCATTCTCTAACAATCCATTCCTACCCAGTTTGGATAGCTTTCCTACCCTGTACTTCTTAGCACTGTACTGGCCTATCACAGAACTTAATATTCTGTTATCACATATCTCATTTTTTACCTTTCCTCTAGACTGTAAGCAATCTAAGGTCAGAAATATATATCTTACCTTTCTTTCCACATCTAATGTGTATATAATATGATCCCATGTTTGTAACATTAAGCAATCAAACATTTATTAAGTACCCACTAAATACCAGGGACATTTCTGGGCACTAGGGATATGATGCTCAGACAGAAATAATCCTCATTCTCTTGGATTTTATAATCTAGTTTAACAAGAAAAACAAAGTATCAGTAAGCTACTCTAGATGCTGAGGAAACCTCTCTTTGGGAGGTAACTTTAAGGCTGAGCCCTAAATATTAAGACAAACCAGGCATGTTTTCTAGGGAAAAATATTCCAGGGAGAAGCAAAGGACCTAAATAGAGGAAAAAGTCTGACTGATTTACACATGTTTTGTATATGTATTACACAGAAAAGTACCTGAAGAAAAACATATCAAAGTGTTAATGGTAGTTATCTAGGGTGGTAGGATTATAAATAACTAGATGTTTTCTTTTTTGCTTATCTGTATTTTCTAATTTTCTACAATAAACACATACTACTTTTATAATTAAAAATTTATTTTTAATTTTTAAGGGATTATCATGTATTGGCAAACCCAAAATAGAATAGCATCTTTTATTTACTAGTTCAAAAATATATCTAGCAAGAAATCTTTAGGATTAAATATCAGGTATATCCTGACCAACCTTTGAAGTTCAATGTGGTATTTACTAAATTTTTCCACCCAACAGTATTTCTGACATGATTCAAGTAATTCAGTGTTAAGAAAGACACTACAATTGATCCTATAACTACACCTGGGAATAACCTCGGAAATTCAGTAAAATTTACAGTAAATAATTTATGTGGTATAATATGCAACTATAATAGTTGCAGTACTTCATACAAAATCATTTCAAATCACTAAATATTGCAAGTTATGAAAAATTTCTAAAGAAAATATTTAAAATATTTTTATTTTAGTAAAATAATTTTAATTTTTTATTTTAATAAAATATATATTATATATGTTATATATACATTTTTTATTTTATATATGTTATATATAATAAAATATAAACTATAATTTAATAAAATAAAAAAATAAAAAAATAAAAATAAAATTTTAAAATATTTAAAAGTATTTAAAAGTGTACAGATACCAAATGACTTCCATTCTGTTTAATATACATTTTTAAACAAAATACATTTTAAACAAAAAGAAAACCCTTCATTTGCAAACATCACTTGTGATTAAACTGAGACCATATAGCAAAATATACATGTAATCGGATTGCTTAAACTGGAAAGAGAAAAAAGCAGTCCATCTTTTATTCTATGTACAACTAAATCTTTGAGATTTTGTTAAAACACTTAATAACAGTCATTTATATTTCTTACCAAATAAAATTAAATGCTTTTCCCACGTTAAAAATTGGTAATTTAGGCAATTCTCCCAAGCAACTAAATGTTAATGCCATTAAATACAAAGGTTAGAGCAATTTTAAAAGTCATCTAATTACCCTCTGCTAAATGTTTTAGCATTTTCACAGAAAAAAAAAAAAGAAACTATCTCTGAATAGATGTTATTTTAAGCTTCAGAGGAGGTATTTGGTATGCAGAAGCTGAATTGTGACCTAGATCTGCCACTGAAATTAACACCAAGAAGGAGCTGCCTTGATTGTAACACATTTTCTATATTACTATCGGCTTACCAATGGTATTTCTAACATGGCCAAGTCTCTGTGGGTTTTATTCCACACTCATTTATATGAGAACCACTCAAATCATCCAACACGGGCCCATCAGAAAAACCACGGTACAAGGAAATGAAAAGGACTTTAAATTGATTGTAATCTCATATTTCAACATGATAAAAATTTAAAATATGAAATGTCAATCTATCTCCTCACTAATCCTGTTTTTCCGATTTTGATTCTTATCTAAGGCTGATATGGAGAGCTCACCTTTGTTTATAGAGAAATTTTAGACTACTTGTGTCATACCAGCTTATGAATTTCAATGAATAAACAAAATTTACCTTTGAATTATTATGACGACAACCAATTGAAAGTGGCATACATATTCAAAGTTGTTACAAGTCATTACAGTAAGTTAGCCCTTCTTGTACTATGAGAATATCAACGTTGCCTTGCCTTGAATTAAAAACATTAATCAGGGCGCCTGGGTGACTCAGTCGTTAAGCATCTGCCTTCGGCTCAGGTTATATCTCAGGGTCCTGGGATGGGGTCCATGTTGGGCTCCCTGCTCAGAAGGAAGTCTGTTTTTCTCCCTCTACCCCTTCCCCACTCATTTTCTCTCTCTCAAATAAATAAAATCTTAAAAAAATAAAAATAAAAACATTAATTAAAAGTCAATGTCTTTGCAATATAAATGTATCAAACCAGTATGTTGTATGTTACATTGTGTATGTATATTATATATATATATGTATATATATATGTATGTATATAACATTGTGTATGTTATTACACAATGTTATATGTCAATTATATCTAAAAAAAAATGTCTAAAGTTTTCACAATCTTTCCATTCCTGATTGGCTGTTTTAGCTTTCCCACAGAGAACATACTCAGGAAGCAACATTTTGAGTATTTCCCTATAGTGCAAAAGCTAAATTTTATTGACATGAGTTCTTTTACAGAAAAAAAGCCAAACCACATCTGTGATTAAGGAAAGCTCTCACATACCAAACTGTGAGAGCAAGCATAAAGAGAAGTACGTAAGTCTACAGAGGAAGATATATTTAACTGAGAGACAAATTGCTGTCTTAAAAAAAAAAGATCATTCTAACTGTACCTAAATTAATGCATGACACTATCAATTAAATCCTCCTAAGAGCCCAAGTGTCCACTGATTGAGTCATGAATGGATAAAGAAAACGTGGTGTGTAGACACACAAACACACACACACACACACACACACACACACACACACACACACACAATGGAATATTATTACTCAGCCATCAAAAAGAATGAAATCTTGCCATTTGCAGTGATGTGGATGCAGCTAGAGTCTACTATGCTAAGTGAAGTAAATCAATCAGGGAAAGATACACTGTTTGATTTCACTCATGTGTGGAATTTAGGAAACAAAAACAGATGAACACACGGGACAGGAAAAAAAAAAGAGAGGAAAGCAAACCATGAGACTTAATGATAGAGAACAAACTGAGGGTTGAGGGAGGGACGTAGGTGGGGGGTGGGCTAAATGGGGGATGGGTATTAAGGAGGGCACTTGTTATGGTGAGCCCAGGATGTTCTATGGTAATGAGGAATCACTAAATTCTACACTTGAAACCAAAATAAAAATAAAATAAAATCCTTACATGTGCTAATATAATCAACTATCAAATAGCATCATTTATTTACATCACTACTGAAAGTTCTCATTAATGCTTCTCATTAATTAGCTTCTTCTATCACAAAACTTAAATTATCATCATTCTCACAACTGAATTATAACTTAGAACTGAAAGAAATGTAATATCCTCAATTCTTAAAAAGCATGGTGGACACACATCAAAGCAAGTACAATGTTTTATATATATTTTTAATCATGTTAAAGAAAAGGGCTGAAGTTGTTTTCTGAAAATAAATTTTTTAGTCTTACTGGGTATCTTTCCCATTCCATATAAAAATCTGACTAAAAGGTCACTGTATGTTTATAACACTGCCTTACTTTACCCCCCCCCCCATCCCTCCATATCACGTTTAAGCATGGCTGGCTGAATTTGAATCCCTGTCCTAGTACTTCCTCCTGTAATATTACCTTTTGCAACTTAATTTCTTTGTATCTTGTTCCATTGGTAAAACGGGGGAATTAACAGTACCTCATAAAATCAGTGAGCAGAGTAAACAAAGCACATAAAGCACTTAAAATAGTCCTAGAATATAACAAATACTCAATATATGTTAACTACTATTACCCCAAAATAGATGGATTGTAGAGGCAGTAGAGAGTGCTACACCACTAGGTCCTTCACAGTAGCTTAAATGTCCCAGCCCTAGAACTTACTGCTTAAAGTCTCCGGGAACACTCATTAATCTCTTTAAACTTCCATTTTCTTATCTTAAAATGTTAATTCTAGTATCTACCTCACAGAGCTCTTGTAAGGATTAAATAATACAATAAATATAAGGGCCTCATCACAGTACTGAACACACAATAAGTGCTCCCCATCTTTATTATCATTTTCACAATAATATTTAATGCATTCCTTGAAATACTGGCAGTAACTCTGAGATATCAAAACTAGAGATAGAAATTACTGGACCTAGAATACAATGTAGTATACTACAAGAGAATCCCACAAAAAGGAAAAAATCTCTGGAAGAGGGAAGAAAATCATTATTCAAGAAGGGTCTACTAGGTATCATATATGCTATCTCATTTTAATCCTCAAACCAGTGAAGAAGATACGTAAGTCCGTTTTATAGATAAGAAAACAGCTTGAAATAAGATAGGTTACTTATCGTAGGCCACAAAACTAGTACGTGAGAACCAAGTTTCAAACGCTCACCTTGTCAGATTCCAAAACTCAAACTCTTCGCATTTACTATTATACTACACTCTTCCATTCTGCCCTTCTCTATCAACTCTCTGCAACACTCCTGTGAAATAATCAACTAAAGTTACCTGGTTACAATTAATGGACTTGAGAAGCAGGAGGAGAACCTACAAGAATATCCAATAAAGGGGGGCACCTGAGTGGCTCAGTTGGTTAGGCCACTGCCTTTGGCTCAGGTCGTGATCCCAGAGTCCTGGGATCGAGTCCCATAACAGGCTTTCCCTGCTCTGCAGGAGCCTGCTTCTGCCTCTCCCTCTGCTTCTTTCCCTGCTTATGCTCTCTCTCTGTCAAATAAATAAATAAAATTTAAAAAAAAAAAGAATCTCCAATAAAGGGAGCATTACTTCATTCAGCAAATATTTTACTGAACGCCCATTACATGGTAACTCTGCATGATCACAAAGATGGTATTTATGTTAAGCAAAAATTTCATACCCTAAAGTCTTCCCCCCCATAATTAATGAAAAGTATCAGTCCCTGAAGTTGCTGCTCTGATAAATGAGAGGATTTGTTTATTTGAGTTCTCTGTATAATCCCAAATAATTCCTCACTCCTACCACCAAATAGGATTTGGATTTTAAATTCCTGCCAATAGCTTTCTGACATCACAGAAAATTACAATTAGTTGTCTTATTTGGGGATACTACCTGTGACAGAAAGTAGACAGTTGGTCAAAGATGAAAAAATGTGAGAAAGGAAGACTGATTCACAAGTGAATACAAAAGAGTATATACTGTTACTTAATGACACTAGAGAAAGGAGCTAGGGGGACTGACTACCCTCCCTTTCCTTTTTTTCTACAAAATCTTAAAATATTACTAAAACTGTAAATTTACTTAACAAGAATTAGAAGTAATTTTTGAGCAAAATATGTTCTATGCTTTTTATGAGCAAAAATGGGAGAGAAAAATTAAGATTTCAAAATACACAGCTAACTATAGGTTTAAAACTCAAGCCCATTACTTACAAGAAATAAAAAATATTTTAGTATCTCTTTATTTAGTTAAAAATCCAAGTATGCTTAGTGAAAAATGAAGAGCAAAATAGACCACAAGTCAAAAAACTTGGGTCCTAAATTCAGTTCTATCATCTACTAACTAGAAAATCTTAAGCATGTCACTTCACCTCTTCAAAACTCACTTTAGTTCCCATTTTAGAGATGAGAAATCATTGTTTAAACTATTTTTGAGCAACTCCAAACACCTGGAATCTGAAATCTATGATTAACTAATACATGAAATTGGACTGAGTACAGTTCGGCTGGTGGGAATGAACATATCTTTCAGCAGAATGACCTCAGAGATTGGCAAACTTTTTCTATAAAGAACCTGATAGCAGTAAGCTTAGCAGCCCACATGGTCTATCTCAACTACTCTACCGTTCTAGTGTGAAAACTAACAGACAATACATTTGAATGAGTGGAGTGATGTTCCAATTTATTTCTGGACACCAAATTTAAATTTCTTATGATATTCATATGTCATGAGGTTTTCTTCAACCATTTAAAACATAAAGATCCTTATCTGACACATCATACAAAAACAGGCAGTGGAACTGATTTTTTACAAAAATCTAGAAGTAATCCAATAGAGGAAGAAGTGTCTTTCAACAAAGGCACTTGAAAAACTGGAAACATGAACCTCAACCTGAACACCTCACACCTTACACAAAGAACTCAAATGAATCAGAGTTTCAAATGTGAAAGTTACTGTTACAATATTTTAAGGAAAAAAATACATGAAAATCTTTGGGATCTAAGCCTTGAGACCTTAGATTTGACACCAAAAGCATGATCCATAAAAGAAAAAAGAAAAAAGAAATCAGACCTCAACAAAATTTACAACTTTTGCTCTGTGAAAGACCACATTAAGAGGAGAGAAAGACAAGCAACAAAAGTGGGAGGAAATATTTGCAAACAATATATCTGACAAAGGACCCATATCTGTAATATACAAAGAATTCTCAAAACTCAATAGTAAAAAAAAAAAAAAAAAAAAGCAAACAATTCAATTAGAAAATGGGCATAAGACATAAAAAAGAGACTTTTTACTGATACATGGCCAGCAATGATGGTCAAAATAAAGATGTTAAATTTCACCGGCCACTAGGGAAATGCAACTTAAGTCCATGAGAGGTAATACTTATTACACATCTATCAGAAAACATAAAATAAAAAAAGAGTTAATACCAGATACTGGCAAGGATGTGGAGAAAGTGAAAATCTCATACACTGCTGGTGGGAATGTAAAATTGTGCAGACATTTTAGAAAATAGTTTGGTAGTAACTTAAAAAAAAAAAATAACAAACACCACCTAAACATACATTTTTGTGACCCAGCAATTGCATTCCCAGAGAAATAAAGGAAAATTTACACCCACACAAAGACCTGAACATGAACATTCAGAGAAGCTTTATTCTAACAACCAAACTGGGAAGAACCAAAACATCATTCAGTAGGTGAATGGTTAAACTGTGGTATATCTCTACCACAGACTACTACTCAGCAATGAAAAAGAAGTGAGCTATCAATACATTCAACTTGAACGGATCTCAAGGGTATCGTGCTGAGTGAAAAAAGCCTCAAGAGATCACATACTGTATTATTCCATCTATAACATTCTCAAAATGATACAGAGTTGTAGAACAGATTGGTGGTTGCTAGAGGTTAAGGAAGGTGAGGAGACATAGTTGGTACCTAAGACTTTCAAGGGATTAGCACAAGGGCATCTTTGCGGTGATAGAATAGTTGTGGATCTTGATTGCAGTGGTGGTTAAACTAATCTACAGGTGATAAAATGGAACAGAATTAAACACACACCATTGTACCAATGTCAATTTCCTGGTGTTGTTATACAATAGTTATGTAAGATGTAACCACTGGGAAAAACTAATGAAGGGTAAAAACTTCTCTGGACTGTTTTTGCAATTTCCTGTGAATACATAATTATCTCCAAATAAAAAGTTAAAATACTTTCCGAAAATCTTAGGATAAGGGAGGGAAGACATAACTCTGTAAATAACAAGGGTCTAGCCATTCTCCTTATTAATGTTAGAGTTGTTTCAAGGACAAAGCTTGATAAAATAACAAAAGGCAGTTCTGAAAGTGCCTAATATCAGCCATTGTTTTAAGTACTTTACACATACTGCCCCATTTAATCCACATAATAACCTTGTAAAACGAATACTCCAATCCCATTATACAGACAGGAAAACTGAAGCTCAAAGTGGTTAAAGTAGTTTGCCCATGATCAAACAGTAAGTAGTAAAGCCACAAGTTAAACTTAAACTGACTCCAGAGGTATATCTCCTGCACACCACTGTAACATGTATAAAGATGGTCAGCGAAAAAAAGTAAAGATAGCCGTCAAAGTGGGTGCGAAAGCCTGGATTAAACAAGGTTAAACCAGTTTGTTTTCTATAGGGTTCTCAGAAGTTTTAAAATACCAGTCTATGTCATGTACATAGAAGGCTATAGTATACAGTTTCTCTCCCATGTATAAGGCCAGGGAGCCCTTTCCCTACAGAATACATAATACAACAGACCCTCACTCAAAACTTAAAATGTTTAAAACTAGACTTATTACGGTAATCCTTCTACAATACATACAAATATCAAATTGCCTTAACCCACTTCTTCACGTATTGGCAAACTACAAATGTTTCAAGCTGTGCTGTCGTATATGGTAGCTACTAGCCAAAAGAAACTAGAATTAAATAAAATTAAAAATTCAGTTCCTCAATTACACCAGCCACATTTAAGTCTTCAAGACTTATTTCAAGGGCCACATATGACTGATGCTACTATATTGGACAGCACAGATATAGAACATTTCCATCGCTGTAGAAAGTTCTGTCAGACAGCACTCAGTTAAAGATTTGTTTTTGTTTGTTTTTTAAAGAACACGGGGACTGTGCAATCCTCAGAGAAGAAGCACACTGTTGTTTATTATACATTTAACTGCCCCTATCCCACCATAATAAGGGGCAAGGTCAGAAATTTTTGATGGAGCTGGCTACTGCCATTCTGATCCCAAGGCATGGGGAGGGGGTAAGCAAAGAAGGGGAAAAGGTAACTGAATACCATGAAAAAAATACTATGAAAAAAAGAAAGGAACTACAAGCCACTGGGGGAGGATGCTTGAACTGGAATTCAAGGATCTGGGTTCCACTCCTTATTATACCAATTATTCATTAAAATAAAAAATTTTTAAAGTTTGTACTTGGTACTAATTAACTGTGACTTAATTAGACAAGTCTCTTCACTACTTTGGGCCTGGGTTTCCTCTTCCACAATATAAATCTGAATTAGTTGATCTCTAAGATTCCCTCTACCTCTATATGGTTAAAACACACACACACACACACACACACACACGAAATGAGAAGACGAGAAATAGAAGACAGCAAGATCACTGGATACTAATGGTGGAAACTGGCAGTCCTATCAGATTGGCACAAGTTTTATTCCTGAAAATAACATCTGGATACCACCAAAGGAAGAAAGATTTCATTCAATTCAATAAGTATTTATTGGGCAATTATTTGCAACAAACTGCACTATTTGGAAGTGGCACCACACAAAAAAAACTGATTATGTCAAGACCAAGTATATGGAAGGAATCCAAGACTCACAAAACTTTAGATTAAAAGGCTTTGTTCATTAACATGTAATAACCCAGCTGGCCCAATACTAAGAAATACTAAGATACTTATATCTTAAAATCTTCCTGAGGAAACAGAACTAAAAATTATATAAAAACATATAAAAATCCACGATATGATCAAAATTCCTACCCTCACCCCACAGAGAATACAAATAAACGCTACATGTACTTGTGAATGGGAAGACACCAATTTTGGTAAATCTAATTTCTCTAGATCCCACATTTAAGTGGGTAGTCCTATATTTTCTGAGTTCAATATTTTTGACTCTAGTGAGGATTAATGGAATTAAATTCCTTTTTAATTTTTTTTTTTTTTGGTGCCAGAAAGTATAAATTGCAACTGGAATTCTTGCGTCTAACTATTCACTTACTGCACGTTTCCCACTCGTTACAGGCACAGTGAGTCCTATTTCCTAGGATCAAAAGGGAGAGAAAACCTTCCCCAATCCTCTTCCCAGAATTAAGATTTAACGTAAAAATTAAAAACGATTTCACCTCCGGATAAAAAAGAACCACTACGAACTACGTTTGATATTTTTACCTTGCAGAAGCTAAAGCAACCTGTGAGTCGAGTAACCTCTGTAAGAATTCAAACTCATTAAAGCCCCACAGCATACCCGTGAATATTTTGGAGCCTGGGAGAGTGAACAGTTAAGATTTCCACCAAAGATAACAAGAAGAAAGGATTCTAGTGATAGGTCTTAGTGACAGGTTTACTTTAGAAAAACAGTTTTTTAGTACCCCAGCCACTAATCCCACGCCAAGGAAGGCGCGGCGCGGAAACCCTGGCGAATTTAAAAACAAACGTTGGTAGAGGCTCGGGGTGAAGGGCGGGGGCGGGGAGGGGGAGCCTGGGAAGGGGGTTAGCCACTGACAGCTCGGCCTCGAAATGAGAAGCCTCAAGTAGGTCAGGCTGTGTCAACGGTTTGAAATCCAGAGTCCACCCCAGTGGGCTTAAGGGAGTAGAGCAGCAGGAGGTAAGTAGGGGTTTGGCGTCTTTCAGTGCTAAAGGGGCGGGATATCAGAACTGAGAGAGACCTAAAGCCCAAGCTCGGGCAGTTCGCCTGCTCTCACCTCTCTTGGGGGCCTTGGTCAGAGGCACCCCACCAGTCCTCTCGCCGTTTTCCTGCTTGTCCTTGTGCTTGAGATCGCCAGGAACGCAGGAGCTGGGGTCACCATCGGAGCCGCGGTGGTGATGGTGCTTGTGCCGCTCCTTGTGGCCCTTATGCTTGGGCCCGGCCGCGCTCACCGTCAAGGGAGAGAAGGTGAAGAGGGCCGAGGTGCCTGGGGCCGGGAGCGGGGCAGCGACAGCGGGCCCGGCGGGTGCCAGCGAAGGTGGCGGCGGAGGCGGCAGGAGCAGAGGCTCAACAGGGCCTGGGACGGTTGGGACTGCATTTGTTGGCGGCAGCGGCCCGGGATGTTGGCGGCTGCGACGCCGCCGGTGAGGGGGAGCGAGAGGGGGGTCCTGGCTCGGCCGCCCCCGCTTCTCCTGAGACCCCCCACTGCTCGCTCTGCGCTGCCGCTTCACTCCCCGCGGCGAGACCCCAGCATGGGGTTTCTCCTTCCCTTCTTTGTCCGGCTCCTCCTGCGCCGCCACCGCCCGTACTACGCGCACTGCTCCGACCTGCGCAGCCATTTCACCCACAAACACACATTTAAATGGCCCGACCGCCCCCCCGTCCGCGCATCGCGCAAGCGCTGCCCGCGCACGGCCCGCTGGGCATTGGAGTCTCTCCTCCGCCCTCCACTTCTCGGCGGTTCTTCCTTCCGAGCTGAACATGCCGGAAGCGGCAGTTCCCTGCGCTTCTCCGCAGGCCTCTCCGTGCGAGCTCTATTGTAAAACGCCCTGGGCGGCGCAGAGCCTCATGGGAGCGGTAGTTCCCTCGGCCCCCGCCGCGTCCCTAACTCTGGGAGTGGAGGAGCGGAAAGAGAGCGTGCGCCGAGTCACGCTTCGGGCGGCGTCGCAACCGCCGCTGGGCGGAGAATTGCCGCCAACCGCCTTAACGGCCGAAACAATGTTAGTGGTTTTCAGTCCGCCGGCGCGTTCCCATTATCGTGTCCGTGTGCAGCTTCGTCATTTTATACGGAGTCGGTGGTCTCCATAGGTACTTTTAAGTTTCGTAGTCCTCTCATAACCTTTGTGAGGTAGAAGAATCTGCGGCCTTTTATCTTTGGACATGCGATGTACCGAAGAGGAAAGGGGAACTTGATCATACGTGAAATGAGGGCGATTTGGGTTTAGAATCGAACGGGGCCGCAGTGAAGACATGTTTTAACCTCTTCGTGGGCACTGCTATGCTTACAGCTCCAGGCTGGCAAGGCAGGTGCAAGAACTGCCTGGACGCCTGGTGAGCGCCGCCGCACCTCACCTTCGAGCCTGGAGAGGTAGCGGCCATCACTTATGTCGAATCCATCCCCACGGTGACGAAAAAATTCTAGACGGAAAACCTTATTTTTAAACTTTTTTAAACAAGTTTCTCCCCCCCCCCTCAAGTCGCAAGTATAGGGTTGCATGAATTTGAGAAGTGTGTCTACCGCAGAACATTCCAAAAATCGTCACTGTTCACCAAGGTTGCTGCCCGGAAATTCATTCACAATTCCATCGTCAAGATTTTAGATTTTACCTAAGATTCTGTTCACATATTTGGTCCTTGATGAGGATCTCTGGGAATAATTGATTACAATGAAGTACTCAGGAACACCACTAGTGCCTGGAGAAGTATTCAGCTAAATGAACACTAAAGTTAGTTTTTAAGACAAAGTTTATTCAGCACCTATTGTGTACATTGTCCTACAATAAATAGGTTAACATATCATCCAATTAGCCCTATCATTAGGCTTCCTAATGAAAGGTATTGAAGAACAAATGCTGTTTTAAGTATTTCCTGTTTCTAAAAGTTAGAAAGAAACTTCCTAAGTTAAAAAAGTCATTAGGAGAACTCGGGAATCCTCTGTAACATTAATTACCCACTGGCTTATTTGTTACATAAAATCAGATTTGAAAACTCAGATTTCCTAAAACTAAGATCCACATTCATAGAGAAAATTTTTTAAACCTCTGATTGGTTGGATATAAGTTGCATATATTTATGCAGGACCTTCGAAATGAAAAATGCTACCAAAAGATAGCTATTTTGCTGATTATTCTAGACTTGGTAACAATAACTGGTTAAAACTTATCAGAAATGTAGTTGAACATCTTGTTAGTAGATATATCCAAATACAGAAATGATTTTATTTACATATTTTATTCTCTTAAACATAACTTTCTTTTCTTATTACTCTAGTTGTCTAGTTTTCCACCTTTGGGAAAATGTGCAAGGTGTACTCCATTTAGACAAAAATAATTCCCAGGGAATAGTCATTGTCACAAGTACAGGTCAGATTTTGTGAAGCACTTTCTGTAGTAATTTTGGCAATGTAAACATTCAGTTGAGATCCAATTCTTAAAAACATTTTGAAGTTGAAGTTTATAAAAAAAATATTTTGAGGCTTATATTTGTGTAGAAAAGTAGAATAAAAATAACTTCCAAAATGAAAAATAAGTCCATTTGAAAACTGTGTCTCATACAGTGTTCTCTACATAAGCTCAAGTGACAAATTTATTTCCAGTTTCCAGCCCAATATGAGATGAAAATGTAAAGTTTCTGGCACTTATTTGAACATTCTTTTCTAATATTGCTATTAACACATTACAGTATCTTCATTGTTGAAATGAATATGAAACCTTATTTTAGCTAATAGTATTTTAGTACTCTTATTTGCAGATGCACTTGCAGCTTATATTCCAAATTGTGTTAAATATTCCAAGTTGGTGGTGGTTTTCTTGGTCCTTTGGGTTTTGAAAAACGATTTGCAAAACCTGAGAACAGAAATAAAATTAAAATTTTTTTATAGAGAAATAAATACTTAGATTTTAGAGCGTATTTATAACATATGCAAGTACATGGACTTTTATTTCAAAAAGTTAGGCAACACCTTTGATTATTCTAATAATAGATTGTAAAGGCATAGTACTTAAGTTAATGCTTAAATGGTGACAAAATATTAACATTTTAATTTTGTAGAACACTTACAAATTTTATAATGGTAATAATTAGTTGAAGAACCCTGGGGATAACAACCTTTGGTAATTCAGCAGATACAGTTGAACCTTGAACAGCATTTTCTTTAGCATATATATATATATGCTACTTAGCATATATATATTTCTTTAGCATATTAGAACACACATATATATAGCAAACAAAATATGTGTTAATCAACTGTTTATGTTGTGCATAAGATTTCTGATCAACAGCACGCTATTAGGAGTTAAGTTCTGGGAGATTCTAAGTTTTTGCAGATTGTCAACTACATAGGGGGCAGGGGGTCATACCAATTTACATTCACACCAGCATTTTACAGGAGTTCTCCTTTCTCCACAGCCTAGCTAATACTTGTCTGTTGTCTTTTTGATAATGGCCATTCTGACAGGTGTGGTTTTGATTTGCATTTCCCTGATGATTAGTGATATCAAGCATCTTTTCACTTTTCACTTACCTGTTGGCCATGCATATGTTCTTTTCAGAAAAATGTCTATTCAAGTCCTTTGCCCATTTTTTAAACTGAATTGTTTGGTTTTTTAGGTATTGTCCTGAAAAACTAAGTAATTACTTTTACTTTTCTGTCTCGTGAACACTTCCCTCTGCCCCACCCCTCAAAAAGGAGGAAAACAAGGAAACTTTGCACAACAAATGAAAACTATTTCTGGGACCTTTCAAAAAGATTTGCAGGTTGATAACATTATCTCTTTATTCTTCAACATAGGACTTTTCTTTGATGATGGTATATTTTCAAGGTACTCTGACACAGCAACTTTAGGAGCTCAAATTGAACAATGAAAGCTTTGAACAGAACTAATGAAAAGATCAGATGAGATATTTGTTAAAGCACCCAGCACAATGTCTGGCTCATCATAACTACTTAAGTGTTGCTCCAATCAGAACCACAAAAACATTATACCAGAACTAGAAGAAAAAGAGAGTATGGGAGAGAAGAATATAAAAACAAGAACCCTACTAATATTAAATTTAATAATAGAACCACTAAATTCTCCATCTGAAACTAAAATTACATTGTATGTTAATTAACCAAAATTTAAATAAAAACTTATATACCGGGAAAAAAATTAATAATAGTGATGATTAAAAAAAATTGGGGGGAGAAGCACACAGTCACGCTCATGTACATTTTACTTCTTTGAGTGAGAAAAAAAGAAAACAGAAGGAAAAATATTTCAGGTTAAATAGTTTCATACACATAGTCACAAACTCATCTATTCAGTCTAGATAGCTTGACTATAACCTGAGTAGACTGAGAATAGAAGTAAGAACATAATATACAAGTACTAAGTATCTGAAATTTAAGGGATAGCCACATTCAGTCATTTTCATTGATCGTTTCTGAATAGTTTAGAACAATAGTGAGCTATCTGTTTTTGCATGTAGGCCAGTTCAGGAAAAATAAAAAATGTTTGTAAATCACAAAATTTTAAAATTCACATTTAGATACATTTTTAAATAAAATATTACTGCAATTTCTGTTGCTTCCTTTCTAAAAAAGACCCAATGAAAGAGTTGTGCTTTTAATTAAGTAAATATTCAAATCTAAGCATATTTGAGAAGAAATAATATGGAGGAAGCTCTCTAATAATTTATCTTCATATTAGATCACAGACTGCTGTAAAGTTAGATGGGTCATGAATTACTCAAGTGGTATCATGGATTAAGAGAAAAGAAGCCAGGGAACATTTGTGTTCCAGGCAAAGTTTGGTGCTTTTTTCATAAGTTATATGAAAATCTATGAATTTTTTAGCTAAATGATTTCATAAGAATCATAACTTTTTTCCCTAACATTTTAAACCTAGAGTTAATGTAATCCAAATAACATTTTACAGGCCAAGAAACATCCCGAGATTCTAGTTAAATATTTGACCAAGGAGGAATGAATAGAACCATAATCCAGGTGTGGCAGAGATTGCTACCTTTCCACCAAAATCTTTCCTTGGTTCTTCAGGAATAGAAGTGTATCTCAGCAACTGCCTCCCCAGCATTATCACATTTCCCAGTCACTCTTGCAATTTAGATGTAGCACATGTCCAAGTTCTCTTCAAGGGAATGTGAGATGACATGATATTGCCAATTCCAGGCCAGTACCTTAAGACCAGAAGAGGAGGCCACACCTTTACACATTTACACATTTTCCTCTCATCTTCTTGCCACGTGCAATCTGGATATGGCAGCAACCCAACTCTAACCATATGAACAAGGACAAGACCACAGAGCAACCGCCCTCAAGGTCTTGTCCTAGGGAACCTTAGGGGGCTCCCAGGCCATTTCATGGGTTCTGCTTTTTCAGTAATAATTTTTAGTAATAATAGCCTACATTAATTACTATACTTCATATAAAAATTTGTAGTATATGTGATACTATTAAAAAGTATCATGAATTTATGTGACATAGAATAATAGGATGACTAAAATAATATAAGATTATTTTAAGTTAAAAAAAAGATTATTTTAAGTTAATATTAGGGGCAGTGGGGCAAACAATTCCTTTAAACTATCAGAATTATGCTTTAGCTCCTATGTAGAATGAGCAATATAAGAGAGAGCAACTGTTATCATACTTGTGTATTTTTTATAACTTTGATTAGATATGAACTGGAGTATCATAGCATCTCAGAATTTCATTTGGCTTTGGCTAGCAACATTCATTTACTATATGCCAACAGAGTAATTTCGTTACCTAGCTTCATTTTCTGCTATGCTAGGCATTTCAGTCCTAGGTAAGTTGTCAAGAGGTAACTAAGGTAAAAAATGAAAAAGATAAATTGCATGGAAAGGATATAAATATAAGGACCTATATATCAACCTTGAATTATACTTAAAGTTGTAACACAGTATAAGATAAACATTTTTTTTAACTGTTGGAAAATAACACACATACCAAAATTCAGAAAGGAGCTGGAACAATTTGACTGAACAGAGTCTGCAGGCTTGTTTGCTGGGGAAGAATTACAGATACCTAGAATCAAAAGAAAAAAATGTAAGGGAAAAAATGAAGGCAGACTCCAATTACTGTTTATCAGACCACATAATTTTGAAATTAAACTTTTCCTCCAAAGTAATACTCCCAAATAAACATATTACTATATAATATAACAAAATATAGATACTTACAAATGGGTTAACACTATAATCTCATTTTGGTGTGGGTATTTTTGTAAGGGTTTTTTCCCCCTTGGAAACATTGTCTAGTAAATCCCAACACTAAAGAGAATCACCAGAGTATTCAGAAATAACATCCATTACCTTTTGAGTCAACTTCTTCGGGGATTCACATTGTGGTTTTTTATTTCATTTTACTTTGCACTCTGATCACTTTTTTTTTTTTTTTTGAGAGAGAGAAAGAACAAGCCCATGCAGGGGAGTGGTGGAGGGAGGAGGGGCAGATGGAGAGAGAAAAATCCTAAGCAAGGTCCATGATGGATCCCACAGTCCTAAGACCATGACCTGAGTCAAAATCAAGAAGAAGATGCCTAACCAACTAAGCCACCCAGGAGCACTGCACTCTGATCACTCTTAACATGTTTTAAATAATTTGTTTTGCACATTAGCTCATCCATGGCACACCTATGGTTTTTCTTACAGTATCTTTTACTCCTAAATATCTTTCTTCACTTTCTAGCCTATATTTTTCCCATTATAGATGATTCTAGTTAGGCCCAGAATCTCCCAAAAGCATTGTTATAGTGCTTTGTTTTGCTATTTTAGCTACTTACAGGTCGGTTTAAAAATGTTTCTCTTCCCAGCACTTTAAGATATTCATGTGAAAGTTACTGCCCAATTTTTAAAACAATCCAGTGAAGAAATCATCCATATTTTGTGCATGCACTACTTAGCAGTGAAAAAAGATGATTTCAGGTTTATATAAACCTTCTATAAGACTTTATGTAAAAAGAACATATGATTAGGGAGAAATTAAGTAGTCACCTTTTTTTGGCTTTCAGCATTTTGAGTGTGCAGTGTGAGGACTGCATCTGTGTTTGTAAACACGTGCCTAATGTTAGGATTCAAGAAGAAAAAAACCCTGTCCATGGAGGTACTTGAGTATGAATCACTAGAGTACATAATGAATTTCAATCAGATTCAATTAAAATATATATTTATTGAATGCCTATTATGTGCCAAACCTTGGGCTAGGCACTCAGGATAGAGACATGAATAAGAAGTGAGTGAAGGTGAGAAATTCAGGGCATAGCAAAATCATCACTAAACTGCATGTGAGCTGACAGTTTTATACATCCTTCAGAAAGAAAACAGTTGTGCCAAAAGAGTATGTTGTGGGTTTTTTTGTTTTTGTTGTTGTTGTTCTTTTATCACAGGGGACAAAGAATCTGCAAATATATCAGAGGGAACAGCTATTTTGCATACGGCTTGTCACAGTTTGGTTTGCTTTTTTTGTTCCTTTTTCAAAATGGCAGTGCCATATGGTTGAACTTAATATACTTGCAAGAACCTAGCTTTGTTAAGTTATTATATAAATAAGACTGATTATCCTACAATTCGCTTTTCTCACTTAATGAAGTATCTTGGGTTTTTTCCTATGGCAGTTCCAGTAGAACTATATTATGTCACAGATATTTTTAAGCTGCCTGCCCAGCATTAATTCCTCCACCTTCTGATAACAGAACTTGAGTTTTCCTTTAGGAAACCACCCCTCCCCAATTTTCAGCTCCCCTATGTCTGGTGAAGTTGATTCTACTCTTAGATCAAGGATCTGACCTACAGGGCTAATTTTCAGTTAGTGCATTGCCATAATCATACCAGGTATTTAGGTCTGACCTCATTTCTTATTGGTCAGTGTCCGTGTATAACAATTGTTAAATATTTTCATAATAGTTAACAGTATGACAGTACGACACCGCTCTGCTTAATCAGAATATACTGGCAATAAATTGGTTCAAGGATGGGCAAAAGAATCAAACCAAGACAATCAGGCCCAATCAGCCCAAGTCATCAGACTGTTGCTTGAGCAACCAGGAAAGAGCTCATTTTTTCTATCACAAGCCTGAAACCACATGGTAAAAGCCTCCTCATGAATGAGCAAACACAGAGTAAAACAAAGCTGGAGATATGGAATGAGATTAGGTCCTGATTATATCATTTGAACTCTTGGTTACAGGCCAATGAATCCCCCTTTTCCGCTTAAACTAGCTTACATTGATTTTTCTATCACTTGCAACTGAAGGATACCTGAGTAGTGTTTCCCACCAAAAGTAGGCGTCAGGGACCATGGTCGATATCTTCAATTCTTGTCACCCTATAATTCACTCTCCACACAGCAGATAGCGGGATCTTTTTATTTATTTTTTATTTTTTATTTTTTATTTTTTATTTTTTTTAGCGGGATCTTTTTAAAAAACAGATCATGTGGGGCACCTGGGTGGCTCAACGGTTAAGCCTCTGCCTTCGGCTCAGGTCGTGATCCCAGGGTCCTGGGATTGAGCCCCTCATCAGGCTCTCTGCTCAGCGGGGAGCCTGCTTCCTCCTCTCTCTCTCTCTGCCTGCCTCTCTGCCTACTTGTGATCTCCCTCTGTCGAATAAATAAATAAAATCTTAAAAAAAAAACAAAACAGATCATGTAACCTCTCTGCCTAAAGCTCTTCAATGACTTCCCATTACACTTAGAAAAAACTCTAAACTACTTAGCATGACCCGTAAAGATTTAACTACCTTCTCCCCCACTTCCACCATCTTGTCAGCCACACTACTGCTCTGCCCTCTTGATACCATGCAGCTATGATGGCTTCCTCTCTGTTCCTACAACACACCGAACTCCTACCTCAGAAGGTTTGCATATGCTCTTCCCTCTATTTGGAGGGCTCCTCTCCCTACTTTTCTCCTGGCTGGCTACTCCTTCAGGTTTCAGGTTTAATGATCACTTAGAAAGGGCCTCCTAGACCACTCTTTCTAAAATAAATCCCTTTGGGACGCCTGGGTGGCTCAATGGGTTAGGCCACTGCCTTCGGCTCAGGTCGTGATCCTAGGGTCCTGGGATTGAGTCCCACATCGGGCTCCTTGCTCAGTGGGGACCCTGCTTCTCCCTCTGCCTCTACCTGCTACTCTGCCTGCTTGTGTGCGCGCTCTCTCTCTCTCTCTGGCAAATAAAATCTTTTTAAAAAAATTTTTTAATTAAAAAAATAATAAGGGATGCCTGGGTGGCTCAGTCAGTTAAGCCTCTGCCTTCGGCTCAGGTCATGATCCCAGAGTCATGGGATCGAGCCCCACATTGGGATCTCTGCTCCTCGGAGAGCCTGCTTCCTCCTCTCTCTCCCTGCCTGCCTCTCTTGCCTACTTGTGATCTCTGTCTGTCAAATAAATAAATAAAATCTTTAAAAAAAAAAAAATAATAATAATAAAACAAAATAAATCCCTTTGTTATTCTCTCTCGTACTTACCCTCTTGGTTTCCTACACAGCATTTATCACCATGTGTTAGTATGTACGTATCTGTGAATTGTTTAATATCTGAATCCCTCACTAGACTTAAGTTCCACAAAGGCATAGCCCAATACCTGTTGTGTTTCCCATCATATACCTAGTGCCTTACAAAATGCTGGACGCACAGTAAGCACTCAATGAATATTCAATGAATGACTAACACTATGCTTAAATGCAAGCTTAAAACAACAGATCAAGAACACTCATTTTATTAAAAGTAAGACCAGCTTTAACTACAGACAAGTTAGAGATCCAGGCTAAAGGGAGAACATCTGGACTTCAGGAGTATGAACCATCTGGAAGGGTAAGAGGAGACATACCCAAGTACAGGCAGATAATTCTAAAGCTTCAGCATATATATATATATATATATATATATATATATATATATATATATTTTTTTTTTTTTAGCTTCAGGATATTTTGAGGGCCAGATATTATTCTTCATTTAAGGACAAAAGACCAGAGGATGAAGGCAACTGAGAAACTGAAATTAGCTTAGATCTAGAGAATGATCTGGAAGGTCTTATTTAGAAGTAAGACTCAGAATTTCTGAGAGTCCCATATATTGAATCTATGCCAACCTAAATTTACCTGAAATTTCTGTGTCTTTGATATCCCCAAGATAGGGTTGGGGCTATACAAAAAAAAAAAAAAAAAAAAAAAAGTCAGTCTCTCTCTCTCTCTCTCTCTCTCTCTCTCTCTCTTTTATTAAGAGAAAGAAAATGGGGATGCCTGGATGGCTCAGTTGGTTAAGCAGCTGCCTTCGGCTCAGGTCATGATCCCAGCGTCCTGGGATCGAGTCCTGCATCGGGCTCCTTGCTCGGCAGGAAGCCTGCTTCTGCCTCTGCCTGCCACTCTGTTTGCCTGTGCTCGCTCACTCTCTCTCCCTCTCTCTCTGACAAATAAAGAAATTTAAAAAAAGAGAGAGAGATAAAGAAAATGGTGTTTCATAAGCTAAGCTGTTCAACCCAAGCTGGCTAGCTATTCAAGTCAGTCACTTCTTTGCTTCAGGCTGTTTTTATTTCCCCTGTTTTATACTACAATTTTCTCTTAAATGTTTAAATTCCCTTTTGACTCACTTTAGAGGAAAGAGTATATTTTCCAATCATACTTTATGATCATAAGTGAGAAATCCATTCACTTCTAAGATCAGGTGTAGTGTCAATGAAGGCAAGCTAGCACAAGTTTATTGACGGGATAGTGAAGAGAAAACTTAGCAGAAAAGGTAAGATTCAGCTATAAACCTTTTTATGTAGACAATACCATAAATTATGTTTTCTCAGTGCTCTTTGTCCCTATAACACCAGTATAATGCCAAATAGCTGTTTGGTCCTTGGTGATTAACCAAGTGGATCAAATTCATTAAAAGTGTATCACTATTTTTTAATATACTTTGTAGTTATAAATAAGGATTTCTGAGATAATCAATTTCCCACAGTTTCAGGAGTCTTTTGGTTTTGTTTTCATTACAATATAGTGAAAATAAGCAACAGACTTTTATTACTAATAATACTTGGCAAAAATGGAAACGTGTCAATACTTTGCTTCTTTCATTAAATCAACACATTCGTTTCACAATGTGCTTTGCTGTGACTATTTTCAAAGAAAATACGTCCAAGGTTAGACTGCTAGGAATTTTAATAACACACTTGTATGACAGCATCTCAGGATGGGTGGAAAGTGGCACACATCATATTATTCCTGTTTGTTAAACACAAACTCCCCTTCCCTTTACTCGCTTCCAATATTAGCACTGTGGATCCTCACATGCTACAAGCCCCAGGAGTGATCCTTCTGACACGGGGGGCCCTAGCAAGGTTCTGTATAGGAATAATATTGTTAATGTTTTCACAGAGTGGTTATATAAGGAAAAATTACATAATTGTGGAAGTGTATATATATTATAAAAAAACAAGTAAAAAGAAACTTACTCTTTTTCACATTTCTCAAAATTTTCAAACTCTATAAAAATGAAAAGGAAAATGTTAGTTTTTTCTTATTTTCCTATGAAATCCAAAACACTTTCATCAAGTAGAAATACAAATTTCAGTTGAAAGGATTAATTTCCTTAAAAATAGCCATCAAATGCACAAAATTATTTTTTCATCTTGCTATTTTAATTCAGTGCAAAGTCTCCACTTGATTTTATCTTGCTATTTTTTCCTGTCAACATAAGAATCACTCCATGTACTTAGAAGGAGTGCTATCAGAATATCAGAGAAAAAAGGAGTTCCTACTTTTCTTCTTTATTAGGACCATTCTAGAAAACACAATGGCTTCCGAAGATAGCTATGATACCCAGCCTTTCCCATTCTGGCCAAGAGCTTCTAACAATTGTACTCTGAACTAAATTTACTAAGGTCCACTCCATACTGTTACCATGCTACTTTTCTCTCCTTCTATTCAGCAAAATCATTCTGCCTCCTTTACGGTGAAGTCCCTAACTTGTCTGTTCCAGGAACCGACCCATATTTCTTTTCTTCACATACCTTGGCATGTATGTTTTTAATCTGTTTCATGGTATTTTGTTCTTTTTGATATCTTCATGTTGTTTCTCATATAGGCATTCTATTCCAATAGATTAACTGTTCTCTTTTCAAGGACACATAGATATCCTTTTGGACATTTCTATCTTCTAACACTTAACAGAAATGTAGTTTTCTATATAATAGATATTTAATAAATTCTTTTGGAGGGGGAGGTTTTTATTTAAATTTTTAAAAATAAATCATTAATTTATAATTCAAAATATTATAGTCAAAATTCTCCCATCTTTGTTCTCCATCTATCCAGTTTCTGACCCTTCCTCCACAGATAACCATTATTGTTCATTTCTTATGTATCCTTCCAGAGTCACTTATAATGTACAATACAAATATAGTTCATATTTTCTACCACTTAAGGAAAAGTTAAAAAATTATAAATAAGTACACTGAGAACGTCCTCATTCCTTTTTAAACTATATAGTATTTCATTATATGCATATACTATGATTTATGACTTATTTAATCAGTTGCCCTAGTGATTAACAGTCTTGTTCCCAATCAGCTGTTCTTATAAATAATCTAATTTCCATCTTGATTCTGGCAACAGGAAAGGGGTGAAGGGTGTGAACACCTTCAGAAATGAAAACATTCTGGCATGTTTCTTAATACTCCCATCTTTATTACCTTAGTCCTTGTGAAACCTTTTCCCGGAGTCTTCCATGTCGGTTTTGAAGATGTTGAATTTTCCATGGTATTAGGACAGCTAGTAGAATAAGTCTTTACAGGCTGAGCTTGCATACCTTTAAAAAAATGTTTTGATGCATAGCTTTTTAAGCCTTTGGGATATATGTAGGTATATATTCAGTAATTCTTAGCTTGGCTTTTTTTTTTTTAAGATTTTATTTATTTATTTGACAGAGTTTACAAGCAGGCAAGAGAGGCAGGCAGGGAGAGAGAAGAGGAAGCAGGCTCTCCGCGGAGCAGAGAGCCCGATGCGGGGCCGGATCCCAGGACCCTGGGATCATGACCTGAGCCGAAAGCAGAGGCTTTAACCCACTGAGCCACCCAGGCGCCCCTTAGGTTGGCTTTTTTATGCATTATTTTTATAATACATTATGGGTTTTTTAATGTATTATTTTTATCTTGTTCAATCATTCTTTATACCTTTACCATTTAGGTCCTGCTTTATTGTTAATCTTTTAGCAGTCTCATTTTTATAGCTTTTTTGAGAGGAATATACTAGTCACTTACAATCTTCATCAGCAAGAATGAAGGACTCCAGGGTTCTTTCTGGGAGTGGAGGTGGGGGGGGAGAAGATCGATCTTGATGTAGATCTGTGATAAGAAGAGTAGACAACAAAAGAAAACAAAACAAAAATCCATCAATTAAATGTTAGAAGTCAAAACTCCTTTTTGGTGTTGTATAACGTTTCCAACTTTTCAATATTAACCTACAACAAGCACATAAAAAATAATCTGAACAACAGCTGGAGCCACAAGAATTTTGTTGTTCTAGCTTTTTAGCCAATGAACCTATGATGCATCAAAAACTTGTACTCCCTTAGAAAACTAGTTTTCTAAAGAAATTGAACTTGAAATTAATCAAGATTTTAGATCTAACTGCCATTTTACATAGAATCCTGGGGATAGCAGAACATGTTAATAAATAAAACCATGAGAATATAAACAACAAAAATCCAGAATATTCACAGTCTTTAGGACAAATGATCCATGCTCTTCTACAAATAATGGCATGAGGGAATAAAAAGGAGGGAAAACTCTTACAAATTTTTAAAAACTTAACAAATATATAAACCAAATGCAATGTGTAGACTTTGAACCCAGATGCATATAAACCAACTGTAAAAAGACATTTTTGAGGCAATTTGAGAAAATTATATAAAATCATATTAAGGGATTATTGTTAATTCCATTGGCGTGATAATGCTGCTATGGTAGGCTTAAAATGTGTTTGGAATTTTCCATGATATAAAGAATTTTAAATAATAGAGCTATTTTCCCACAATATAAGTCCTAAAGATACAAAGAGTGTATGATAATCTCATTATACAGTGCTGAGTATAATTACATACCAAATTAATGTCTTTTGAAACTGAAAATGTGGCTCAGAGCTAGAGTTTCACCTATCTTTGGTCTTGGGTTCTTTAGGCCTTAGGATTTGTCTCTAAAGCAAGTTCTCTTGTTATTTCTTTCTTATACACCAGGTGATATGCAAAAGTAAAGTACAATCCTAATTTCTAGCACCTACTATCATAACTGGCATATAGTAGGAACTTAATAAATATTTGATAACTACTCTGAAGTTGCTTATCATCTTCCAGTCTGCTGTTAGAAAGTACACTGAGGGGGCGCCTGGCTGGCTCAGTGGGTTAAAGCCTTTGCCTTCAGCTCAGGTCATGATCCCAGGGTCCTGGGATCGAGCCCCGCATCGGGCTCTCTGCTCAGCGGGGAGCCTGCTTCCCCTCTCTCTCTGCCTGCCTCTCTGCCTACTTGTGATCTCTGTCAAATAAATAAATAAAATCTTAAAAAAAAAAAGAAAGTACACTGAGAACTAAAGCTAACTTGCAGTGAATGATATCCTATCAAATATCTTCCTAAAATACCACTTTCTTTTCTTTTTTTAAAAGATTTTATTTATTTGACAGAGAGACAGCAAGAGAGGGAACACAAGCAGGGGCAGTGGGAGAGGGAGAAGCAGGCCTCCTGCTGAGCAGGGAGCCCAATTCCGGGCTCGATTCCAGGACCCTGGGATCATGACCTGAGCCAAAGGCAGACACTTAATGACTGAGCCACCCAGGCACCCCCTAAGATACCACTTTCATCTTTATTTCTCCCGTGATGAAGAACCTACAATGCTTATTACTTACTGCATTAAATCTAAATTCTTCTACCTAGCTCTGTGTATGTAGATAGAATACACATAATAAAATTTGCTATTAATGACAGTACATTTACAGTGTTGTACAACCATCACCACTATTTCGAAAACATTTTCATCACCCTAAAAAGAAACTCCATACCCACTTAGCAGTAATTTCCCATTCCCCCCAGATTCGATTGGCAACCACGAATCTGCTTTCCCTATATATAGATTTCCTTGACCTGGATATTTTATCTGCCTAACTTTAAAATCCTCCAGAATCTTTCCACATTTCATCCAAATTTATTTTCCATAGTTCCCAGAATAGATCCTTTATTGCAACTAAATTAACCTACTCACCATTTCTCTATACTCATTGTGCTTATTTCTACCTTTTAAGTCAATGTTACCCTGATTCCAGCTCCTGGAATTCCCTATTTTTTTCTCTGTCTACCCATATTCTTAAATTTCTTTCTTCTGCTCAGTGAAGCCTTTCCTAACCACTCCAGTGATACTTCCTTTTTTTCCAAACTCCTGGTGATTAGAATCAGTCAACACAGATTATCAGTTAATGGTTCCAATAAGTATTAATTTTGCCTACCCAATTTGAATATAAACATTAAACAGTACCTTTTCTTGTATATCCTGACTATCCTAACACTGTATAAAGCATATAGAACTTGCTTAGGAATTGCTCATTTAATAATTATCTAATAAAATGGTAATTGTAACTTTTTTT